>JAFMPE010115393.1:5353-17329 GCA_024759925.1 Ficus religiosa | reverse complement strand
AAAAGACTTTTCCAATAATACTAATCTTACTCTCAATACTCGAAAGAAACATACTATCCTATCATTGAAACAAACCGACTTTTATTCCAGCTCTTCAAAAAATACTCATAAAATTTGGCAAGTTGTATAGCCTAAATAAGTTAGGCAGAGGAATTGAGAGCATAAACAAATTCAAATTTTTCTTCACAACTTTTATTTTTTCCTAATTTACATTTGCAGTGACAGAGAGGAAAAAAGAAAAAAGAAGAGGGCTATAAATAAAACAAATAAAAATAACTCAACAAAAAAAGGTCTGCCAAGACTTAAAAAGTTAACTACTTGTTCTATAATTACATATTTTTCCCTTGTAACAAAGTTAAATTCCATTCTTTCAAGTTAAACAAACATAGATTAATTTACTAAAAAACAAAACAAAACAAAACAAAACAAAACAAACAAACAAACAGAGATTAACCACATTCAAACCAACATTAACATTAAACTTAATTACACACCACTCTTGACCTTTTTCCTTCAGCTACTACATTTCACAAATTGCACCCCAAAAAAAAAAATCATCCATAACTAGACAACCTTGAGATGAGGATCAACCTCAATCCTACCAACACCTTCTCTCTTCTCAGCAAGCTTCGCCACCTCAACTTCTCCGACGACCAGTCCGGCCAGGTCCCTCTCCTCTCCCCTCACGATCCTCTCCTCCGCCTCCTCGTCCACGTAGTTCGGGTCCCCCTCGTCGATCGCCGCCGGCGCCGGCGCCAGCTCGTTCTCCGCTACGTCGCCTGGCCCCTCCCACGTGTACTTCCCTCCGTGGCCGGACTTCGGCGGCGGCCTCCCGATCCCGCCGATCCCGTCCGCCGGGTGGCGGTCCAGCCGCTGCACTCCCTTGTCGACGAGCTTCTTCTCCACGTACTTGATGGTGTCGATGTCGTGGGTCTTCAGCTTCGTCTTCTCCACCTTCTTCCGGCCTGCCTCGTCGCGGCTCACCGCTCGGATCACCACCGTGTCTTTCTGGTCGTCGATGGGCTTCATATCTTGTCGTTTTTTGTTTTCAGTTGTTGTAAGGTGAGTGGTATGTTCTGAGTTTTTGATTATATTAGAATGATACACACACACACATATATACAAGGGAGATGTAGAGGTGTCATTTGAGAATGTGCTGGAAGGATGTGGATATGGTCCTATGGAGTTGCTAGAGTTTTCTGGCACGTTTGTCGTGTCTTTTCTAGAAACATTTGGAACAAAAAATAAAAACGACAATAAATATAATAAACGACAGTGAGTGATATGAATGGCATAAAATTGAAACGACGATTAGTAATGACAAAGAACATAAAGTGAAAACGACAAGATAACTAGCAGTGATGATAAAGAACAAAATAAGACACGAAAAGTCGTAGTAAACCACAAGAAAATTAATAAATGAGAAAAAGGTCGGACAATGAAAAAAGACTAGAAACGTGAATCATATGAGAAACGACAACAAATATATAAATGAAAATAAATAAGAAGCGACAAAAAATAACAAAATTGGTACGGATAAAACTTTAAGAACGACGATTACATGGTAAACTTCTGCTACACAAGATTGTGTAATACAAAGAGAGAATAGTTTCTTGGTATCCTGTGTTTTATTTAAAAGAAAAAATTTGGTATCCTATTATTTAAAAAATTTTAATGAGAGATCTTGTCAATTTATGCGATATCATTCATAAAACGAGTATCCATGTTTTTGAGATATAAATTGCACTTTATATCCTTTTATTCTAACAATGTTATAAAGAGAAAAAAATAACGTAATTGGAAAAAAAAATCATAAACTCCTCATACATTAAAAAAAAAAAAAAAAAAAACACACACACACACACACAAAAACAATGGAAACACGTTTAGATATGGATAGCCAAAAATTTATACATATATCTCACATTCGTTGAGCTCGCATCAACGTATCCTACTCGGTATAAATAAATATGGACTAAAAGAGTAAAATTATCCTTTTATATCTAAAAACTATACTCAGAATTTCCTTAAATAAGAGAGTTACCACAATAAGATTACCAGAGTATCATGACACCAAATCGAAATATGGTTATACACAATGTACATAATGATATTTTTCTTAAAGGAAAATGGCCATAAGCGACGGCAAACTTACAAAACGACAAAAGAACTGAAGGCATTGATAACTGTTGAAACGACAGTGGTATGAAAACAACAAAAGGGCAAAACGACAACAAGTAAAACAAAAGGAAAACCTTATGTAACCTCAAAACCTAATATTTTATAGTTGATACTTATATATGGGTACTAATTTTTCTTATAAAAATATTTTTAACATTAAAAATTCCAACAAATTAGACTAGAGTTATAACCTACTCAAAACTAGCATCTCTTGGGTGAGAGCTAGGCAGGACATCCACTTACTCGACAATATGCCTATTAATTTGAGTGAAGTTTTTAGCCCGAATCAAATTTATAGGGACACACATAATTAATTCATTTTTAGAATAAACTGTTGAAAAATTGATAAAATGATACATGAATAGTATTATTGGTAGAGCAAAAATACAACTCTAATATCATCGTCTACCCAACCTACCACATATATTTGAGAAGAAAAATACTATAGATATAACTCTAATATCAACTTTTAAGTGGCAGTTTATGTGGCATTTGAGTTATTATTATTTTTTTATTAATAAGTATTTAAAACTAAAAGACTGTATTTACCAATAAAAAAAATATGACAACTTATCAGCACTTGAATTGATACTAATAAGTTAAATTATAATTGATATGACTACTCATCGGAGAATCCTAAACCTTTTGACTCATAAAATTTAAGTTGTAAAGAGCGGACCCTACATACTCATCTATTTGAGTTGCACTTTTTCCCAATCAATTCCCATTCTCCTTCTCCAACAAGTTTTTAATCCAAATCAAATTTATAATAAGACACACAAAATTATTTTCAATTATAGATCAAACCGTTATAAAATTGATTCAATAAATGACATAACAATGTCTACTAACATAATAGAGATTGAGTTCTTACTATATTGTTCACCTTTTTTTTTTCTCTGAAGAAATTACTTACATTTAAAACATCATCTATCCAACCTACCGTATATATTTGAGAAGAAAAATGTTGTGGATATAGAATATAATTCTAGGACCCGTTTGGAGAGACATCTGAAGATGGTATTTTGAAGATTGAGTTGAAAATATGTGTTTAAGAGGAAAACTTTTAAAAAAGTTTAGTGATATAGAAAATTATGCAAAAAATTGTAATGCGTTCAGAAAAATATGTGTAAAATGAATCTTATCTTGTTCGCTTCATCGTTACAAGAATTTTGACATAAAAATTATCTCATTCGGATTTGAAATGAAAAAATTATAGACTTTTAAAATTTGGATTTTTTAAAAATGGAAAAAAAGAAAAGTTTGATGTATAGTTATGATTTTAAAATTTAGATAATGATATACTATCTTCAAATGGTGTCCCACATGGACTCCTAATTTTTTTAATACATATTTATGTGATTTGTGAGTTATTGTTATTTTAATTTATAAATTTTTATAATTAAAATATTATATTTAATTGTGATAATATAACAACTTATGATTATATAATTAATACTCAAAAATTAAGATTGAAATCATTGTCTTTTAACACCGTTCATCAGAGAATTAAATATCTTGACTCATAATATTCGACTCGCAAAGAGTAGGCCCTACATACTCATCTTTCGAATTCCACTTTTTTCTCCTTCTCCAACAAGTAATGCATTTTCATTGGCCATTTTCATGAATCACTTTTGTTTCCACCACTAGCTTTGTAACTTCTCCATTTGTTTCCTTCTTAGACAAAACTCTTTTGCTTTTGGTACGAACCTTATCATGTTCTATTAAAACTTGCATTCTTTCCTCACTGCCATACAACATTTTCCGCAACCAAAGTTACATTTTCATCCCCCAAGTTACATATTTTTTACCCCCCTTTCCCAAAAAAAAAATATATATATATATATATATATATATATATATAAACCAACTAGAAGGGCGTGTTTAACTCATGGTTCAATACTAGACCTTCTCTCTTGCTAAGAAAATGTCAGAAAAGATTATGAGCTTGAAAGGAAAAGTTAAATGTGATGAAAGCTACAACGACAAGGAAAAGGATGATATTGGTTTGTCTTTAGAGAAGCTAAATCTTGGTCCAAGAAAGAAACTTCTTGTTCTTGGTCTTGGTGGGTTGCTTTGTCAAAGGATCTACCGTAATAATACGTCTGAAATTCCAAGTTCTCGTCGTCCTGATGCAGCTTATGGAAACAATTTGGGTAAATTTTACCCTTTTCTTTTTTCCTCTTTTTTTTTTTTTTTGTTTTAATTTTTTGGCTGGTAAATCTGTAAGTATTGTTTGTTTCGATTTGTCTTTGTATTTTTACTCCATTTTCTTCTTGGCAGTTTTTCTAAGGCCCCACTGCAAAGACTTCATCAAGTTTTGCTTGAAAAGATTTGAAGTTGGAATATGGTCCTCAGCCAAGGAGTCAGTAAAGAAATAATTATTAGGGCGTTTACACAGTTCAATTTTTTTTTTTTTTTTTTTTTAACAAGTATCATATATCAGTGTTCACGAAAAAATTTACAGTGTACGACAACCAACTGCTCCAAATTATACCGTTGAAAAAATAAACCAAAAACTAAATAACCGTTACTACTGCTAATGGAAAATAGGAATTCCTCAAGTAGAAATTCCCCAATATTTATCCTATAAGAGTTGGATTTAATTTTCTTTAGAAATATTTTACTTTGTGCTAATAAAGTTTAATGGGGGGTTTTTTTTTTTTTTTTCACCATATTATTTATTACTGACAGATATAACCTGGATAGTACTCTGGAATGCATAATGAAAGGCTTGAAGAGTAAGTTGTTGTTTGCTTGGGTAAGTATATATTACTATGTTATTAATATGTGGTCATCATTTTGTTAGTCTTATATTAATTTCCTTCGCTGACAAAATGAAAAATTACTTTTCAAATAATGAAATGTTAACCCTTTTATTATCTGAACTATTTTTATAATTTAGTCTTATTTTCTTAAATAATAAAAATAATAAAAATAGGGACAAGAGAAATGTACAGATACCGGGTTCGGGTCGTTGGAGAAGAAAGACAAGCCTCTGTTTCTGAAGGAGTTGAAGAAAGTATGGCAAAACAACAACGCCCTACTCCCTCGGTGCAAAGGGCAATTTGGTCCATTGAACACACTGCAGATAGACGACAAGCCGTACAAGGCGCTGTTAAATCCTGTATATCTGTTTTACCGATCTAGTTTCACGAGAATTCTTTAATAGGATATTGTTTTTTAAACCATTAGGGTAAAAATGTGTTTTAATCGTCAAATCTTCGTCATGTTCAACTAAAATCTTATCTCTTACCATTGCCCGTACAAATCTACAGGTGCATAATGCAATCTTTCCTTATCCATACAATATTGAGGATGCTAAAGATGATGCTTTTGGTGAGTGAGAAAATTGTTTACTTGTAAATAATTGTCATTTACTCTTATTTAACACCGTTAGTAGGAACCGTTTTTAATTTAATTTTTAATTTTTTTTAAAGATCTGATGTACGAATGTCCACCTTAAAAATTTATAACACACAATGTATAGTTACTCCAGATTACCTCAATATAATCCAGTAGTTAAAATAACTATTCCTATCGTTAAAATGTAAAATTAGAGATCCAATCGTAAAAATTCCTGCTCTGTGTGTGTGTGTTTATATTTGTCTTTTGAGCAGGTCCGAAGAGTGAGCTGAGGATGTACTTGGAGAAGTTGGTGGATGCAAAAGATGTGCCTTCATTTGTGAAGGAACATGCATATGGTCAGGCCGCCATAACGCCAAGCCATTCCCAGTGGAAATACTATTCCAGCGTTGTTCGTAAATTTCACAAGACTTGACTACTGCAGCTTCATTGATATATATATATATATATATATAATATCATCTTCTCTGCACTTAGCATTCTACTCTTTTTTATTTTTGTATAAAAGACTTCCCTATGTTATCGCAGCTGTATTATGTCATGAAATTTTTCTTAATAGATCGTGTCGTTTTGTTTTTGAACGACTTTGTTGTAACTCCATTTTTGCAATCTCTTGACATCATTTGCAAATGTCCTCTCTAGTTGTCAAAAAAAAAAAAAAAAAACCGACGAAACGACGACTTTATGATGAAACGATGGAAAGTGCTAAACGATAGAAAATGGGAAAAATCGCAAAGCAAAAAAGGTAGAACCATCTAAGTGAAAATCATGAGGTATTGAAAAGCTTATATTAAAAATAAGAAAAAATAAAAAGAAGAAAAAGACCAAAATATTACAAACGAAAGACACATAGAAAAAAGAAAATTATGGTAAAACAAAGTAAACTAGATCAGCAGCAAAAATATTCTTTCGAGCCCCTCTCAAGTTTGGAATATGAGACCTAAGATCTTGAATCCCTCTTCCCACCTGCTGAACTTGCTCTAACGAGACTAGAAAGCAACAAACATGACGAGTTTGTGGCAACAAGACACTGTGAAAAGATGATAAATAAAGAGCGTATATAAACATAGGCACATAATACGAATGTATAAAAACGACAATGTATGAAAATTCAATAAAGTAAAAGAACAAGACAAATTTGAAAAAATCGACAACAAAAGATGAAAAGACAATTACCCAAAAAAATGATTGAAAGACGACAGAAAGATTAGCCAGAGTATAAACGACATCATAGTGAATAAACGACACCAAATAGAAAAGCGACAAAAAATGAAATTACAAGACCGTAGGAAAATAGTTACACATAATAACAAAAATGGAATTGGAAGTACAAGGAAATGAAAAAGGAAGAAGAAAGGAAACTTTTCATCCTTAAAATATTAAACCAAATTATCATGTCTACGTGAAAAGATGGCAAACACACTTGTATTGGGAAGGGTGAGAGAAGCTTTAAATTGAACAGTTAAACTTCGAGAAACTTCGATAAGTTGAACAGATTATGATAAACGACAAAAATATTGCCAAAGGATTAAAGGGAGAGTAGAATTAACTAAAAGCAACAACAAATGCTACACACGACATCGGCATTACATGAAAAAAAAAAAAAAAAAAAAAACGACAACGACAGTATATCGGAAAGCTAAAACGACAACACAAAACAAACGACATTAAATGGAAAACGACAACGTCTACGCATTAGAATGCTAAAACCGATAAGTGAATAAAACTACAAAACGACAAGTCAAGGAAAAGACACTAAGAGACCATGTAATACTGCCAAATCTTACAAACGACAACAACAAAAAATAAACTATGCCCAACAAAAACGACAACAAAGGGGAAAGACTAATGATATAGGCAGGGGCAACATTGTAACTAAACGAAAAAACACTTGACACTACAGAGTCCAATAAAATTCATGAAATTTTGGTCGTTTTTCGTTACTTATTCTGAATGCAACAGCCTGACAGAGGGATGTTGGCAAGCATAACCCAACCCTAAAGAAAATTTCATATGTAATTCCACAGTAAGACGAAGGGTTCGTATCCATCGTTAAAAAATAATGCCTAACAGAGGGCATGAATAATCCGTAGTAAAGTAACTCGATCTGTTCGTAGTTTCAAGGAATCACAGTTATCAATGTGCAGGCAATTCAAAATTGGGTCCATTTCGACAGTTCATTAAAAGCTAAAAGCCAGCACAGACACAACATCAGTAAAAAAAAAAATAAAAAAAAAAATTGTAAGCTTGTCTTTCCAGCCCACAAAAAAAAATAGATGTGTATATTGTCCGAAAACTTTAAATTAATTTGTCATACTCCTAGTGTCCAGACTGTTAAAACAGTTTTGTTAACAAATCTCTCAGTATTACAACGCCAGAAAGTCGAAATCAATTTGGTTTTAGCTCATGTTAAATCACGTAAGCCTCCAAATACTCTTCATCAGATGATTATTCTTTTATTCACCAGGAACACAAAGATTGATGTCAGGAGATTGGCCGTGGCCTGGGACTCTCGCATCGGAGCCATTCCAACCTGCAAAATGCAGCGATCCATTCAGGTTCTCTTTGTCAGCAGTAGTGTTCTTTTCGGGTTCTACTTGTGTTTGTGCCGGTAAGCAGGGCGGTGTTGGGTTGCAGGGATCAATGGCTTTCGGTCTTGCTTGTGAAATCGGAGTTGCTACAGTCGGTCTATCTGGGGCAGCCGGTGGTGGTGGAGAGGCCAAGATGTGTTCTTTTTGGTACTTCCTTTTGTGCACCTTGTAACCATTTGGCGTGAAGCTTCCCACCACAATCTGTCGAAAATCATAAACAATATTATTTGATGGAAGTAATTTCAAAAGGAATAGAATAGAATGATTCGTTCTTTTGCATTCAGTTTGTTGAGTGATTCAATTGAATGCACAGTCTGTAATTGTACAGCAAATCGCAAAAAGAAATCAATGTTAATTGAAGAATTATATGGTATAGTACCAAAAAAAAAAATTACCCTATTGGTATCACACAGCTATAAATATTGGATCATGTTAGAATCATATCGTATTAAGAGAATGTATGCAAGCCTAACGCTCTAGAACTACACAGTAGAAACATATCGGTATTGTGCAGTAGAAATGTCGGATCATAGATTCACATCAGAACATATGCAAATTGATATTATGCATCTATAAATGTTGGATCACATTAGAGTCATATCTAAATCAAAGAATGTATGCAAATCTTACGGTCTAGAACTGCACGGTACTCTACCTAAAAATACTCCTTGTTTCTGAGAGAGCTCAGAACAAAAGTTCATTAATTGAGCAACAACACGAGTAAAGGGAATGAGGTGGAATTTAAGGGCGTTTATTTAGGATGCAGGAACTTTTCAGACATTTCACAAGATCAACAGAAAACATCTTTATTGGACTCAGCACTGTGAACATGCACAAAGAATGACACCTTATTAATCTATAGCTTTGGAAAAATGCTTTAGCCTATTGTCAATCACTCTATTATAGCAGATGTATTCTCATGATGGTCCAATGTCGTGGCCCACAAGGAGAAATAGGAAGAAAAGGCCTTACCTGGATGGGACTTGCAGCGGTTAGTAAACCAGCAATGCCACCGCCTATTACACGCCCATCAGGCCCGGCCAGTGAGACGCTCAAGCCACCGGTCCGATTCCTTCCAGTATTAGTATCTTGGACCGTGAACGACCCAGATAAGGACAATATCTCAAAGCGGCCCTGTGACAAGAAATTTAGAGATCTAAATCAAAAAATGTTCAAAAAAAGCTCTACGTGACTCAGAAAAACAGTAACAGGCAATAACCAAAATCAAAGTAAGCACAAAGAACTCCAAGTGGGGTGTATCCAAAGAAACTAGAATAGTGATTTGAAATAAGCACTTTTCTGATACATGTCTATTATACAAATAGCAATTTCAGAGCAACATGGAATCAAGACAAACTCGGCTCCTAAATAATAGCCTACTTGGGCACGCATGTTTTCTTTCAATTCTATCGAATACCATATTTACACCAACGTAGATCCGAAAAATACTATGAATACATTAGCCCAGATCCAACAAATGTTTAAATGCTCACGGAGGAAAACTAGCTCATGCAAATAGGAAAAAGGACCTTGAAAATCCCAACAACCAACATGTTATTGACTCTTTGACATAGCCTTAAGCAGGGCTAAAGGGACACACACTCATATGTGCTTGAAAAAAGTACGCTTGACCCACTTTCCTCCAAGAATCTCAAGACAAAAAAAAAAAAAAAAAAGCTACAATATTTAACAAGAAGGGAGTTAAAAAAAATATATGAGATTATAAACATGCCTCATATGTCAGAATACCGCCAGAAGAGCCCGGTTGGCGAATGGTGACGTTGGAAACTGGCCCATTGGCAGAGAGAACACAAATTCCTCTGGGACCCTTTTGAACAAAGGATAGAATTTTTGTTGCAACATCCTGCATGGTTCAAAAGTTCGGATCTTTGTCATGCAATACACACACACACATAAATATATATACACACACTTATAGCATAACACATTCCAGATCTGTACGAGTAAAATGTTTAGGTATATTACCTCCCCAGTGCCAACAGTGACCACATGAGGCGTGAAATCCCCACCGGCTGTGCTTGCAAACAATTCCCCTTCACGGATCAGACTTCAAATGTTAGACAAACAATATACATAAAATATATATATACACACACATATATTGGTATGTGCAATTTGAAGCTCTTAGAAGTCCCAAGATTGCAATTTTTGGTGACAAATTATGAGGAGCACTTTGTTCAACTACTTGGATCACACTATTTGATTTGTTTAACAGACTATAAAAGTACCCCATGCATATGGTTAGCAAATATATTTTCCCCCTAAGAAAAAAAAAAAAAAAAGGAGCTGAAATTTTGAGACTAAAGCCCAGAACAAAAACAAACTAATTTTTACCAAAAAAAATGGACTTTCGATATCCATTTGTTTATTTAGTTGGTGAAACAATGGATTAAAAGAAAAAACCAAAAAGAAAATTTTTTTTGGGGTTAAATTCTGGCAAGAAACTCATTTTCGCGGTTGGTAAGTTAGGCTTTTTGTTACCAAAAAGAGCAAGTTAACACGGACAGATGACCAACCAGGAAGCCCTAAATTTTCCTCCTCCGTTTCTAGCATTTTCTTGGCAAACAAGCAGCCTCAAAAAAAAACAAAACAAAACAAAAAATTGCATTTTGTTTTACCTAAAGAAGCGAGAAGCTGCCAGTTACCGGACCCAGGAGGCCGACCTTTTCCTCTCTTGGAAGAAGAAGAAGAGAACTCAGACGGAGACGCCAGCGACAGAGAAAACGGCGTCGTTTGGGACTGAACCGGTGTAACTCTGGCGTACGACAAGTTCAGGTTCCCGTTAGCGTCGTACTTCCTCGGCCTCCCCCTCTTCTTCTTCCCCAACGAATCAATATTCCCGTGCGACGTCGTCCCCGATCCCGCCGCCGAAAACGCCGTCGCCGACGCCGTCGAGACCGAGCCGAAGACCGCGGCACCCTCCGCCGTTCCCGCGACGGCGGCGCTCACGGCCTGAGTTGGCACCGCGTTGCTGACGACCGGAGGCGAGTCAGGCTCCGAGTTACCCGGAGAGGCGGAGACGGTGCTTTCCTTTTCCTCCATGGAAGTCGAAGAAGAAGAAGATTGTCGTTTTTGTTGTTGTTGTTGTTGATGAGAGTGGAGAAGTTTGAAAGCAAAGCAGTTCTGCAAATGGCGCCAGAAGAAGAAGTAGAAGGGTGTAGTAGCTTTTTTAACATCTGATATGAGAGAAAGAGGAGAGAGAAAGACGTTTTTACGAAGTTCCCTCCATTAATGGAGGACAAAAAGGGACTGCCGAGAAAAAACTCCTATTTTCAGAAAATTTTCTTGTCTGTAATCTACAGTAGTCTTTCTCGCAAGCAATTAAAAATTTCATACCTTTTCTCCTCTTCCCAAATTACCCCTCGATTTTATTTTTCTTCCTCAAATAAATTTCCTTTTTTTTTTTTTTAAGGATCCTCAAAAAATTCTCTCATAATTATGTTTTTATGTTGTTTGATTCTCGAATAATTAGATTAATTTCATCAATAGCTATTTTTGTCACCATAAAATGGATTTTTTAAAGAAAAAAATCTTTTAATTTTCTTTTATTTATGAGATATTTTGCGTTTGGTAAGTTATTTTTGTATAAATTGTTATTATTCACTATGTATAAATTTGGTATTATTTGTCCTTAAAAAAAAAAAAAAGGGTCCTATGTTTTCAAGGATATAAAATTGGCATTATATTGGTTTTTTTTTTTTTTTTTTTTGTAGAATAGGTCCCCCTAAGTTGGTGATTTCACGATTTTGCTTTCGGATTGTTGTAATTCCCTCGTGTGTCCAAACAAAAATTAATGAGTAGTATATTTTGAAAA
>JAFMPE010115368.1:0-11978 GCA_024759925.1 Ficus religiosa | reverse complement strand
TATATGAGGTAAGGTCTATGATAATAATGGTACACCTATGATGTATCAACCGTTCGATTAAATCTAACGGTTAAAAAAAAGAGCTCTACCTATAGAGTCATTTTTTGGGTATCTACCACAGATTTTCCTTATATATATATTTTTGAGAGAAAAATCTGATAATTTTTTGAAAAGGAAATTATTATTTAAATTAAAATTGGATACAAATATCAATATGAAAGAGAAAATAATTATATGATACAAGAGACACGATTTTTTATTAAGACTGATTCTATTATTAAAATCTGATGAAACTTGGTGGGAAGGACATAAGGCTAGACCTGATGGCGGGAAAATCTGTTAAATTCCTCGACAATCCTATAATCGAGCATTTACAAAGTTCTTCTTGAAAAAGCATCTACTATCGATGAAATATTCTGATCAATCAAAAGACAGACACTCGTAGCATAGAGATTATAACAAACTCCGCCTAGTCATAGTACTAAAGGAATTAATAGGCATATACTGTCAAAAAACAACTCAAGTGGATCACACACAAAAACAAACTAGATGTGGGGGAACTACCTCTTTTACTAGAAAATTAAAACTAAAACTCAAAAACAAAGCATGAATATAAAAATAACATTGACAACAAAATTCTCACACCATGTGGAACAATCACTCCGCCGAACGTCACAACTTAAGGGAAATCAATTAGTTCCATTAGAGGTAAGAGATCGCCGCACCAACCATCAGATTACCAAGGCTTCATTGGATCTCGAACTGTTGGAAGCTCATCGGGTTAGATCTGGTCGAGAAACTCTTAACTAGGACCATCCGACTCCATCTAGTTGATGCCACCAAACCGTCGATCACTCTCGCCAGCCACGACGACGGCGTCGACAGAGGTCTGACTTAAATGAAAACCCTAGTATATGAGAAAAATGAAAAAAAGGGAAAAAGAAAGAGGAAACCTAAATGAGTAATTTTTGTTGTTTTGGACCTTTGTTTAAAAATCTAATAATTTTGTATTTTAAGAAAAGAGAAATACAAGCCAAAAAGGGGGGGGGGGGTTTCTTTTGCATATATAACCCAAAATTGAACCACCATTGCATATTTGACCTTTGTTTTAATTGCTTTCTTTTTTTTTTTCTTTATTTCATTTTTAAATAAAAAGACTAAAATACCCTTCATTTCAAAATCAATAATCCTTAAAAAAAAAAAAAGAAAAAAAAAAAGAAAAACAATTGTCAAATGGACAAATAAAAGTCAAAATCCCTCGATTTATTTCTTTCTCACTCCCCACCAAAAGCAACAAAGACAGAGGGGAAAAAAAAAAAAAAAAAAAGGGACCCAACACACTCATTCTCACTTTTGCAACCCACTGTAAACTCACTCTCATGACCCAGCTTGTCGTCGTCATCTTCGGTGACTTCTCTGATCACGTCGTTAGCCGTGAACATCCCATTTCTGGTGCCTCTCCGTGGAATGCCGGCTTTCTCATCCCGTCTCTGGCTTCTTTCTCCTAGTGTCGACTAGTTCGACCAACTCTTTTTTCCTTCGTGCTGACTAACCCGACCCGCTCATCCATTTCATTTCCCTTCATTTTTATTGACAAAATATCAAGTTTTGGAATTTTATATTTCAATTAAAGGACAATATTATACTTTGTTTATGGTGTCTCCATCACCTTAAAATTCCAAAACTTTATATTATACTTAATTGTCATTTTTGTAATGACTCATGCTTCCCTTTAGTACATGTTTTTATTCGCTTACGGCTTCGTATCCTCATAGTTTTATTTTTGGGTTCACTTGAAAAGGTCTCATACTATTAGGAGGCGGTCTCTTTACTTATAAATCATAAATTCCCAAGCAATGTGAGATTGCACAGCTTACTATTTCTCCTTGTAGGGACTGATAACTGTCACACTCACCCATCCTTTTGTGGCCCAACGTCCTTGTTGGTCACATTTCTGGTTAGGTATAGGCACTGATATTATTTGTAACAACCCATGCCTCCCATTAGTATTGTCCGCTTTGAGCTTTGTTGGCCACACTTCCGTTTAGGTACCTAACCCTGATACCAATTGTAACGACCCATTACTTAATTTGGTATGATATTGTTGCTTTGTACCTCATGCCGCACGGTTTTGTTATTGGGCTCAACCCAAAAGGCCGCATACCATTAGAAGATGGTTTCTTTACTTATAAACCATCACATATATACATTCATAAACGATGTGAGATTGCACAGCTTACCCTTTCTTGTTGTAGGGACTGTTAACTGTCACAATTTTAAATCTCTCAATTTCTCAACTAGCAAATCGTGCATTCAGTTGAAATGGTATGTTCTTCCGAAGCATTTGGTATGTTAAAGTATTGAGATGATGTATATTATGTTTGCCAGCTCAATTTCTTACTATTAAACCCACAATGGCTTACAATGTCAGCAATCAAGCAAATTTTTTGAGCTTGCTCTTGGTTTTCTTTTCCATATTCTTTGGTGGTTTCATTGTTAATCTCTCAGAAACTCACAAAGCTCCAGCCATGTATGTGAAGGAGTTATAATGTTTTGTTTTAGTTTATGTTTGGTTGACGAGAAAATATGTAAAAAGAAAAACTTTCTTTCAAAAACCAGAATAGATTGACTAACTCAACTCTTCGGCTGGTTGGGTTCTAATTGATATTTTTAATTATTTTTAGAAGCACAAAATGTTTGATGACATGTCTAAAAACGAGGATTTAGGAGGTGTTTTCAACTGTTTTAATTTCAATTTTCTTTCTATTTTGAGTCTATAAAAAAAAACATTTATGATCCGATACAATTATCTAGTCAGAAGCATTGTTGGTTTGAGAAATAAGTTTTCTTAGTATACTCGAAGTGTAAACTTGGCATTTTCTTTGATAAAATGTGCTACTTTGGAGTTTGCTATTTGACTTCCTTCCTTACCAGTGGCTTTTTTTTTTTTTTTTTTTTTTTTTTAACTTGAAAGTACAATTGTATGAGTTTTTATTTTTATTTCATTTTTTCAAAATAAATATTCTTCGTTTTACTTTGTCTCAAGAATCAAAGATGTTTCGGAGTTAATCAGAGGCTACTTTATAATCAGAATTGTAGTCTTTTTAGAAATTAGTTACAATTATCTTGTCGGCCTTGTTCTTAGTGTGTTATGTTTCAAATTTTGAACTCAGATATCCTGTTTCATTGGTTTTCCCTCCCCCACCCGCAACCATATGTTGGGCCGTTAAGCTTGGCCTAAGCTTTTATAGTCGTGTTTGAATAACAATGGACTTATATTATCTTGTATATGTATCTGAATACTTGGAAAGAATGTTTAGATAATATAATCAGGCCACTTTCTATATATTGGTGCTCATGTCCTAAAGTTACATGTAATGATTTCAATATTAGTTTGGATCCATAATTGACCTTGCTAAGTGCTTGTTGTTTTCTAATTTTGCTCTTTCACGTACTGTGTTGTTTTCCTCTAATTGTAATTTTATGATTTTGATTGATTAGTTTTATGAGACTTACAACTAATGAATTATATTATAGGATTAAAATATAATGTTGCAGTATAATGGTTACTTTAATCCTATAAAATATTTCATTGCTAGTTCACGTATGAAATTATACTTTTATTATTTTCATTTCTAGCTATGGCACGACATCAGACCTCACTGGCATCCTCTCCTCGTCCTACCCAACAGTGTCGACATTTGGAACTGTTGAGTATGGAGCAGAATCAGCCTAGCAAAAAGGAAAGAAAGAGAAAAACAGAGGAGGAGAACACTGCAATGACGATCTTAGGGGCCGCAACACTACATTAAGCTTTCTGGAGCACCGCAGCACCGATGTAGGGCGCTACAGTGCTTTGATTTGCTGCATAATATGGAGATGAGGACTTCTCGGGGCACCGCAGCGCTGGTTCCAAGCACCACAATGTTGCGGAACAATGCTCGGAGCGCCACAAGCAAAATACCATGCTACGATGCTAGGTCAGTGTCAAGTCGTGAATTGGAACCGAAAAAGGATATTTTTTGGGGTTTTTTAATTCTTTTCTTGTAT
Organism: Ficus religiosa; assembly: GCA_024759925.1. Taxonomy (NCBI): domain Eukaryota; kingdom Viridiplantae; phylum Streptophyta; class Magnoliopsida; order Rosales; family Moraceae; genus Ficus; species Ficus religiosa. Next base: position 7,928 of record JAFMPE010115368.1, on the reverse strand, counting down.
ACCTATAAATATGAAGGCTAGGGTTAATTTGTATAATGAAGATAACTCAATTGGGAGGGTTTCAAACACTGAGAGTGATTGAGAGAGATTGGGAAACACAATTGAGGTTTGTGTAAGTAATTTCTCTTGTAATTTGTAATCTTCATCATCATCATAGTGGAATCTACAGCAGCAAAAACATGATGTAGTCTCGAATTTGGGCAAACCTGTATAAAAATTTGGTGTCTCTCTTGCCTTCAATTACTTTTGCAATTATTCGTTCTTGGTGTTCTTAGAGCTAGGAGACGCCGAATTCCTAACAACTGGTATTGGAGCTTTTGGTTCGGATTGAGAACGATGCTGAGCGAAAAAAAGGTTGGCATCGGGTATCACCATATTTAATGGTTCGGATTTTTCCTTCTAAGGATGTAAGTGGAAGACTAGCTCTACAGCAAAAAATTGCATTTGCCCATGGGTGGTAAGCCTGAAGGCACGAAGGATAAGGAGTGGAATCTCCTTGATAGACAGGTGTTGCGGGTGATCCGTTTAACGTTGTCGAAGAACGTGGCCCACAACGTAGCGAAGGAAAAGACCACGACAGCAATGCTGAAGGCTTTCAGACGTGTATGAGAAGCCCTGGGCCAATAATAATGTACGTCTTATGAAGAAGCTCTTTAATTTAAAGATTCCTGAAAGTGCTTTGGTGATAGAGCATATGAATAAATTTAATACTGTGTTGGATCAATTGTTCTCTATAGAGATTAAATTTGATGATGAGATATGTGCCCTAATCCTCTGGGCCTCACTACCCAATAGTTGGGAAACCATGAGAACGACCATTACTAATTCAATTGGGAATGTGAAATTAAAGTTTATTAATGTTAGAAACTCTATTCTGGCGGAATAAGTTTGTAGGAAGGATTTAGGAGAAGCCTTGTCATCAAAATCGGCTCTTAATATCGAGAATAGAGGGAGGAACTTTGAAAAGCATTCCAACAAGGGTAATGGAAATAGAGGAAAGTCGAGGAATGGGAGAAGCAAGTCTAGGAACGGTAGGAATGTGGAGTGTTAGAATTGTGACAAGACCGGCCACTTGAAAAAGAATTATAGGGCTCTAAAAAAGAACGAGGACAAGAACACCAACACCACTAACACCGTCACTGATAAGGTGCGTGGCGCTTTACTCTTGTTTTTTGATAGTTCTCTTGATTCATGTGTTATTGATTCGGGAGCATCTTCGATATTATCGCTTATCGTAATATTTTGGAGAATTATCTTGCTGGAAATCATGGAAATGTTTATCTTGCTAATGGAGAACCTTTGGACATTGTTGGTATTCGAGATGTCAGTTTGAAAATGCCTAATGAGTCCATGTGGAAGATTCATAAGGTGAGATACGTGTCTAAACTGATATGTAATTTGATTTCGATAGGGCAACTTGATGATGAAGGACACAACTTGACCTTCAATAGTAGAGGTTAGAAAGTCACAAAGGGATCCATGGTTGTTGCTCGGGGGAGTAAAACTAGAACACTCTACATTAATTCTAATTGCAGAGATACCATAATAGTTGCTGATTTCGTTACTAATATTGAGCTATGGCATCATAGGCTCAGGCATATGAGTGATAAGGGAATAAAGGTACTACACTCTGAAGGAAAACTACCACGTTTGAAAACTGTTGATCCTAGCTTATGTGAAGGCTATATCTTTGGTAAGTAGAAGAGAGTTAGTTTTCAAAAGTAGGCAGGGAGCCCAAGGCTGGGAAGTTGGAGCTGGTTCATACTGATGTGTGGGGGCCATCGATTGTTACTTCTCTTGGAGGTTTTAATTATTATGTGACGTTCATCGATGACTTAAGCAGGAAGGTATGGGTCTACTTTCTTAAAAACAAATATGATGTATTTGACGCTTTCAAGATATGAAAAGCTATGGTTGAGAATGAGACAGATTTGAAAGTGAAGTGCCTGCAATCTAATAATGGGGGAGGGTACATAGATGATTATCTTAAACGGTACTGTGCTGAGAATGGAATAAAGATGAAGAAGACAATACTAGGGAAACGACAACAGAATGGTGTAGTTGAAAGGATGAACATAATTTTGTATGAGCGTGCTAGAAGTATGAAGTTGCATGCGGGGTTGCCAAAAATGTTATCGCCAGTGGCGATTAATACTGTGCCCCATGTAATCAATAGGAGTCCATCTACACAATTGAACTTTAGGCTGCCCGAAGACGTTCAGGGCGGTAAAAAGGTAAACCTTTCATAACTAAAAGTGTTTGGTTGTGTTTCCTATGTTTATATTGATTCCACTGCTAGAAGTAAGTTTGATGCAAAATCTAAAAAGTGCTTTTTCATTGGTTATGGTGGACTTGAGTTTGGTTATTATTTCTAAGATGACTAAGATCAAAAGATTATTAGGAAGAAGGACGTGATCTTCAACGAAGATGTCCTGTATAAGGACAGAGATAGCAGTGACTCCCGAAGTACAAGTTCTGAAGATAAGAAGCCTAAGGTGATTCCGCTGAAAGACATTCCTGAAGTGAAAGTAGAGAATACAGAAAATGAAGATCAAGAGAATATAGCTCCAAAAGAAAACCAGAGCACTCCTGTTACTACAGTCAGAGATCTAGCATGACCATCATACAGCCACAGAGGTATTCTCCCTCCTTACATTATATTTTGTTGACCGACAACAATGAACCGGAGAGCTATGATGAAGCTATACAGGTTAAATAATTGATTGAGTGGGAGTTAGTCATGAAGGATGATATGGATTCGTTAATGTCCAATCAGACATGGCTGTTGGCAGAGTTACCAAAGGGCAAAAAAGCTTTGCACAATAAATGGGTGTACCAGATAAAATAAGAACATGATGGCAGCAAGCGGTTCAAGGCAAGGCTAGTGGACTAAAATGAAAATTTTCTTCGGTGGTAAAGCTAACCATGATCAGAACGGTACTTGTGCTAGTGATAAAGGAAGACTTGTTCTTGGAACAGTTGTATGTTAAGATAGCTTTTCTCCATGGTGATTTGGTGGAGGAGATCTACATGAAGTAGCCACAAGGTTTTGAAGTATAGTGTAAGAAAAATATGGTTTGTAAACTTTAGAAGAGCTTGTATGGTCTCATATATCTACAAGAAAAGTGAGAATCAATGACAACAATTTTAGTGATGACTAAAACTTTATCATTGAAAGTGACATTCAACGACAGGTTGTCGTTGAAACTGCGCTATTAACGACAGGATGCAATACAAGCATCAACGATAACTATACTGTCGTTAAAAAGCTTTCATTGACGACACTTTTCTTCACATTGTCGCTAAAAATTTGAGATTTTTGGCACCAATGAGCTTTGGCACTCTCATATTGGCGGCTAAACTTTCAACAACAACTTATATCAATTAGTGACAATCACATCATCGTTGAATATGTTCAAAATTATTGATTTTTAATGATGATCAACTCTGCAGTTAATTAGACACTTTTTGTTGTAAATTATGAACTTTTAATGACGATGCAATTGTCGCCGTTAAAAGTTGTTGATAAAAGTTTTGTCCAATCGCATTTAATGACAAGGGTCGTTGTCATTGAAAATCTAGTGAATTAGTGATTTTTAACGATGATCAATTTTGTCATTAATTTTCCAGTTTTTGTCATATATTATCAACTTTTAGTGACGATACATTAGTCGCCGTTAAAAATTGTCAGTAAAAGAGTTGTCCAATTACATTTAACGACAAAGGTTATTATCATCATTAAAAGTCTAAATTTTATAAAGGAGTATAATTTTTGTCATTGAAAGCTTTAAATTAAAAAAACAAAATTGTATATTTTTGCTTTTAACTATTTTTAGCAAAAAAAAAAAAACTCAAGAAAGTCATCTATGTTGCAAAATAATATCAATATAAACACATTTAATGACCTGATTTATAAAAATAATTGTGAAAGCATGTCTTAAGCATAATTGAACAAGAAATTTAAGATAAAAAACAAGTCGATGAAAGTATTGATATTGAATCAGTAACTGAAGCAATTCAACCTCGGCATCCTTCGGAGTAATATCTGACGTTCAATACAAGTAAAATAGTTATAAGCAAAAATTAATAAAAGCACACATAAAAAACTTATTCAAAAACAGTTTACTAATTAGAAGAGCGATGTTTAATGTGATATTAAAAAAGTACGAATGCTCTATTATAAAATAGAATATTTAGAAGTACCTTGATTTATGGTTGAAAGTTTCAAAAAATTTTCTTTATATTTAAAAATTAAAGAAGACAAAAATATTAATGAACAAATATAATAATTTAAAATATATATAATAACTAATATTAGAGTAAAGAAATTTCAATGATGTCGGTGCTTATTTTTGCCTCCAAAAGGCTGAAATATTTGAAGAAAGAGCGCCAAATCACAAAAGAACTTTGAAAAAAAAAAAAAAAAAAAAAAAAAAAAAAAAAAAACCTCCCACAAAAGACAACTTCCGTTAGTTTGAACTTCGAAGAGATCCAAGTCCTCAAACCCATATCTCTTGTTCCTCGTTCACATCTCGCCATCTTTGTTACGAGTTCTTTTTTCTTTTCTTTTTTTGTTTTTGCTCATTTTCTTCTCTGTTCTTAAATTTCTTCGACTTATTTTTGTTTTTTTCAATTTTATTTTTTCCAGAACTCGAATCGCCTCCATCATTGTACGGAAGATGCACATCAGACGCTGAAACAGCAGGACCTGATGCAGCACTCACTCTACCACCACCCCGAGGATTTCTTCGACACCCATCTCTCTTTCTCTCTCTCTGGTCTCTGCCACTCTCAAACAGCGCCGAACCCCCAGCCTAGCTGCACTAGAACCCTCATTGCCCAGCCGCCAGTCACTCTTCCTCCGCGCTCGTTGTCTCCGGCCCAAATGTTGTAGGTAGGCTTTCTGTTTTTAACTATGATGGTCCCAAAATAGGTAGCCGCATCTAATATCAGAATAAAATATATGCGTGCCCATGTAAACGATGATGTAATTGGGTCTCTAGGAGATATTTGTATTACTTTTTTATTCTATTATATTTCCCTTTTTTATTAATGAACTTAAAAATTAACTGATCATGGTAATTGGAAAAGTTTAAAAAGATCACGTTGGTGGTGGCAAATAATCCCCTTTCAGATTCGTTTTCTTTGTTATTTTGATTAATCTGTTTGATATTTGTGTTTGGAATTGGAGTCAAACAAATTCGTTGTTAATCTTAATTCCCAAATATTATTATTTATTAACAAAGTTTGATTGTGAATTCTTTATTGATAAATTAAAAAATTGTTTGGGTGATGATGATTTCGTGTTCAGATTAAGAAGTGAAAAGTTTTGGAACCACTATCATCCCAATTCATCTTATAATATTGGATCCCTCTGTATGTTTGTTCTTAGTTTGCTAAGCTTTTGGATTTCTCTGTGTTTTAATCAATAGAAAAGACTTTAGTCACCGTGGTTTGGCATTGAAAGGTAGGTTCCCCCCCCAATTTTTTGGAAAATATTACATCGTGAGATGCTTTGATTTTTCTTTTTCTTTGCTTCAAGAGGTGACTTCGTGGGTTGGAATTCTCTTTAATGTTTCCTTTTGTTTACTGTATTCAGGACAATAAGTGAACATGGAAAACAAATTGAAAACGGAAAGGGATAGACCTCTACGGGATAACTTATTTAAATATTTAAAGAAAACAGAGGTTGTATTCTTATTTTAATTTATGAAAATGCGCCAACAATAATCTTTATATTCTTATTTTGATTCATGGCTCTGAAGCTTCTTCTTCTACCATTACTGGTTGGACCTGTACATTGATAGAGGAATCTCTTCCTCTACTGTTACTGGTTGGACCTGTACATTGACAGAGAAGACCTTGCAGTGACAAAATTTCATAGAGAATGATGAAGAGTGGGTTATTAGGGCCTTTACCTATTATGGCCTGAGGAAGAGCAGGTGGAACTAAAATAGCCGGATTCTCTTGCCTGTTATTGAATCTCTTTGATCGTCTAACTACACTTCTTTGGTCCACCATCTTATTTAAAGAAAACAGAGATCGTTGCATCGTGCGTTCTTTACATATAATCTCAATTTTTTTCCTTTTGGTTTTTGATTTGTTGACTTTGTTGTGATTTCTAGTGTTTTCTATTTTCTTTGCACTGTCATATATAATGTTTGATTTTCTAATGTTTTCTGTTTTTAATTTGTTTTCTTTGTTGTGATTTCTAGTGTTCTGTTTTCTTTGCACAGTTCAAAAAGTATATATGCTGTTGGTGTGATTAACTTTTGATTTTCCTTGAAAGTTATTGGAATTTAAATAGGTTAAAGGTCATGTCATTAGTAATTTCAGTTAATTTTGGTGTTTTAACTTGATAGATATTACATAGTATTTACATATGTACTATGATTATAACCAATGTCCGTTGTTGATATTTGTGCAATTGTAGCTTCACTGCTTAGGAATTCTGTTAAAATTTGAGAAGGATAATCCTTCTGCTCACATCGATGACAAATATGGTCTCATTTCCAATCTTGTTGGAGGTCTCCAATTGCCTAAGTAAGTAAAAAATTGACCTTTTTTTTGTTTTGTTTTGTTTTTGTTTTTTTTGTGATTTCTAGTGTTTTCTGTTTTCTTTGCAATGTCATATAAAAGCTTCTTGGTATTTTTTTTTTTTGGGTCATGGAAAATAGAGTTACAATAAATCATCAGTGTGGGAAAGCATGGTAGGTAGAGATTTCTTGCCTCGTGCTAGTATCGATATCTTTTTTCATCCCTTATGGTTTTTTTGAGCTCTATAGTTGGTTGCCAAGAATATAGAGGAAATGTGAGTTGTGAATGAGTTTTATTTGCCATTCTAATTTGGTTGGTAAACCACATCTTGATTGCTAATGGAACAAATTAAAGTTAAATTTCTTGTTATAGCATCCCTATTGAGACAATTTGTGTAAATGCATATGATTCTTTTCTTGTTGGGTTCTGTCAATAGATGCATAATATCATTGCATCTGGTATATCCTTAATTCTGTTTAACTACAGGGTTTATTTTGCACTAATATTGTGCATGATCACACCCAAGACATTAAGTAAGAAGTTTTCCAAGCTGATGCTTATAACCTATTTTTGGACTACTTGGTTAGATGGTTAATTCATATTGCAAAGTGGAAAACTCTTTTAGTGCTAATCAACATCTACCGCTTGCTATGAGTATATTTTAGTATTAACAATTGTTTCATTATTGTTGCCATTGATGAAAATGGCATACAAACGGGTAAGGATATGCCAGCATTTACACTTGAGAGGTTGGCACATGCTATCTACAAGTTACCTTTGCCTATAGATTATGTTACTTTTGTTAACTGATAAGATCTTCTTTACAAAACTGTTAGTGATTCTTTTTTCTTTTAAGTAATGCCAGTGATAATAATCTAACGAGAAATGTTAATTTACTTTTATCGATTTTTCAAATTCTTCTGGATGATGATTGGATTGAAATTGATAGGCATGCATTTGATTCAAAAACTTCCCACGATTATTTATTGGAAAAGGAAAAAATCTGACCAATTGAGCCTATATATGTACAAGTTGGTAATGATTAAATTTAAGCTATTTTAGATGTTTTTGTGAAATTCTTCACAAATAGAGCAAATATGAAATTTGTATATTAGTTTGGTTCCCTATAATATTAATAATAGTAGTTACATCAAATAATGTAATTTGTTCTACTCAACATGACCAATTATTTGGTAGTAAAACATGTCACATTTGGTTGCAAAAGAATTGTTTGGTTGCCTACGACAACAAAATCATGAATATCTGGCGATCAAATAGTCGACTTTTGATAACTAAAATTTTGGTAGCAGGAAGACGGATTTTTTGGCAACCACAATTTGGTTGCAAAAAAAAAAAAAAAAAAAAAAAAAAAAAACTTTTTGCAACCAAGC
>JAFMPE010115355.1:0-11979 GCA_024759925.1 Ficus religiosa | reverse complement strand
TCGGGTGCATTGGAGGACGAGAAGATCATCAAAGAGAAATGCTCGCCAAGTTCGAAGAATTGGAAGAAGAAACTAGCCTCATGTGGTGTTGTGAAGAGGTCAGTCAGTCTATCAAAGGTGTGTGTTTATGTCGTAATAAATCATGTTTCTATGTCTTGTTGTTCCATGTTGGTCATGTGATGTTCACTCCTATTCTGTGTTATTATTTGTGTTGTGAGGTTTCTGTAATTTTATTATGAAAAAATCTCCGTGTTGGATTCAGTGTGCCTCTCTTGTGTTCTGTAGCCACTCCTCTGCAGAGGAACATAATAGATCATGTTTCTGCTTTTTTTAACTTTTCAAGATCTTGTTATTTCATGTTGGTCATGTAATGTTCACTCTTGTTCAATATTGTCATATGTATTTGGATGTTTCTTCAATTTTATTCACAAAAAATTTCCGTGTTGGATTCGGTGTGCCTCTCTTGTGTTCTGTAGCCACTCCTCCGCAGAGGACAACTTATTAAATTACATCCAAAATATTGATGCAGTTATGTTCCAAGACCACATACTAAGTTCATTATGAGATAAAACAAATTTGCTACAGATAGAAACAGAGTTTTTTTTTTTTTTTTTTTTTCTTTTAATTTGCTCTAGAGCCTGCTTTTGCTTAAGGAACCAATTTTTTTTTTTTTTTTAATTCTTCACGAGTTTTCACTTTTTTTTTTAATATATCAAGATGACTGATGACATTTTTAGACGGGACGTTTTAGTAAACGATCATAAATTGATTACTTTTGTTCTCCAGAGTTAGAAACTTGTGTTTGATATTGTTTTCATTTTCTTGGAAAATGATTTTGTTTTTGGTATGAAAATAAAAATCAGAATACCTTGAGAATGATAGTAAGATTGTTTTTGGAATTGTGTTTGGTTATGTTTTGTCAGAGATTGATTTTGGTATAAGAAAAATATGAATCGTGTTTGGGTATATTTTTAAAATAATGTATTAAATTATATATCTTAAAAATTAAAAAAAATGAGAAAACATTTTTTAATCTTTTTTATTTCCTTTACAAAAATGATTCTCACCAGTTTATGTTTTTTTTTTTTTTTTGTCACTCTTGTTTTCAAAGTATTTACTAAACAAACTTTATTTAGAAAACGTTTTTATCCTCGTACCTCAACAGATGAGCAAAAATATTTTTAAAAACACTTGTAAACAAAACCAAACACCACTGATCATAACTTGTTTTCACTTTTTTGAGTTATTTCCACGTTGTTTGTCATTTTAATACTTAGGTGTCGTTTTGTTGGCAGTGTGTCGTTCCTTTAAACTATTGCTCTGATTTCACTCTCATTTGACACTTGGTTGTTGTCTATTGTTTTATCGCAGAGTGATTTTTTTTTTTTTAACTATAACTTTTCATTTTATTGTCATTTTTCGAACTCAATTGTAAGTTTTATTTATTTTTTATTCATTTATGGCGCGTTTACTTCGTAAGAAAGGACAAGGAAAAGGAAAAGTGAGTAGCTATTTTTTTTCCTAAGTTAATTATAGGTTTACTTGTAATATGACAAATGAAAATTTAGTGATAAATATGAGATTTACTTATATATTACTCTACCTAGTTCTCACGTGCAAATGATTTTTTGATTGAGTAAAAAGACATTTTAGTAATTACATTAATAAAATTAACATTATCAAGTTTAATAAACACTAGAAAGAGAAAGAGAATGTCTCTCGTTACACTATTTGACAGACAAGTAAATACTAGAAAGGAAATTAATGATCCTCGTCCTTGTTACTTTACTTTCATTTCCAGTTCTATTACCGAAAAGCCTCAATCCGGGTATAGCAGGGCAAATGGAAAACAATATGCACTATTTGTCTCACATAGAGCTTTGTGTATTTTCAATGAAAAGGAAAGCAAAAACAGAGGATACCTGCAACAATGAAGAACAGAACGACATAAGGAAAAAAGTCTACTGTAGTAGGCCAACGATATTTTTCCCGCCTCCATATTTCTTGTATTCATTGAAGTTATCATTCTGTACGTTTTTGGAACAAATTACTTATTTACTATCAGAGGCCTTTTTTTTCTTTTCTTTTAAAAAAAAAATAATAAGATAGCATTCACTTTACTAAAGGAGTTGTCCAAGACTCTTTTTTATTACCTGAGCTCTAGTTTTATTAGTTTATAATTATGCAATCGCAAGTCATGACCTTTTTTTTTTTTCAATAAGGACAAAATGAAAATAAAAATTGAATTAAAATATTTTTATATATTTCAATTATTAAATGCAGACATAATCAAAAAATTTCTTGTAACACAGGGGTATGACAACAGTTTATGTTAGATGAGACAAAAGCATAATTTTTCTTGAATTGGAGTAGAATTAAAATTTCCAAAAATTTTGAAAAGCAAAATAAAAATTTAAACAATAAGTGAGAACATGTATCCCCACTCACAATAATATTCTGACTTCAACATTATGAACATATATTAGAAAGATTTATTTCATATATTTGCTTAATTGTATCCCTCCAATTATATTATAACGACCCGCCTAACGCAGGCTGTTACCTGCATACATAACTTGTCTTACATACTTACTTACTTACTTAGCGTAAATAGTAGAAATTTTTTTTTTATTTACGGTGCGAACTCACACGAATACGTACATACTTATAAACGTTCACTAAATACAAACGTTTGAACATAAAATAATACACATAAAATAAACAAAACATATAGCGGCCACCATCCCACATCTCACAGCTAGCAGTGCCATGCTCCACCATCTTGCATCAGAGATTGCCGATAGGTTGACGTAAGACGTGAGCTTTCGCTCAGTAAGTACAACTATAACATTTGCGACACACAAGAAAACATAACATAACCATAATTATGCATGAACCATTTATGCTTCATTATACTTCATTATTCTTTCTGAACTTAACATACTAATGGGCCCCATAACATAAGTGCACGTACCGTGGCGCACAGCCATGGAGTGGTGGGGGCGACAAGTCTATTTCCAACTCAAACTATGGACCAAACCCGACCTAACGCGGGTCGGTATGACACAGGCAAGCTTGCTTGCCATCATACTTAATTTTCATCATCTCATTCTTTGATCTTATTCTTATCATATAAATTGGTGAATATGCTTCATGATGTCACACATAAAGAAATCATAATCATTTCATAAACTTAACATATCATACATCATATCATAGCATCACATAACTTTAACATATCAATCATCATATCATATCATGGTATAAAACACATCAGGCAAGTAGCACAACAAAAAAGCATATACTGCAGGCGGAGTTATACTTACCTCGTATGCTATGTCCTCTACTTTGTTGCTCCAAGTCAGGGGTGCAACAGCAGGCTACCTCCTGCTATTATAAAAGGACATAAGTTAAGGATTCTATTTACTATAACCATAAAATGTTGGTAACCTAACTAACATCTATACATGGCCTTAGTTATATGTCCCCTCTTACAAACCCATGATAACTCACTTGGTTACTACAAGTAACCCTAGAGTTCATGGCCTACATACTTAGATCATAACCTATTAGGTTACTTAGAGTAACCTTGGGTACTAAGCCCAAGCATACATAAATAGTGTTAGGTTACTATTCCTAACCTTGAGCCTAAGCCTTATCATTTCAATCCATAACCCATTGGGTTTTAGGCCCACTAACAAACTTAGTATCTTGTTGGGTTACATTGGGTAATCCTTGGTGTGGGTCAACTCTTATTGGGTTACTAGAGCCCAAACTCTTAAGTTGAATCCTATTGGGTTACTATAGGTAACCTTGGGCTTTGGGCCCAGTCCAGTAATTCGGGTATCCTTCCCGGTTACTATTGGCTATCATCTTATTACCAAATTTTAAGACAACTTGTAGCCCAAATCTTACTTTTCTTTGCTTTTGGAAAAACTTAGTACTCTATGTCCATTTTATATACAAAATTCCTTTTTCAACTTATGATAAATTGTAATTCTTTGAGTGGGGTTTGTAAATATTACTAAGTGTTGGAAACTGACTTTGGAACAGTTTCCCATAGCTAATTTATCAGCGTATGAACAGGAATGTCCTTTTCCTGTACTGTTTTAGAAAATCATGTACAGGAATTTCCTATTTCCTGTATAGTTTTTGAAATCTAATTATATTTAAAAATCTGTATTGAATCTGGAAAAGTTTTCTTCACAAAAGTTTTAGACCTCAAAAAACCCTACAACTTTTGTATTTTACTCAAGACCCAGTTCGGTCTCTAACCTACTCATTTCCCCTGTTAAACTTGCCTGACTGTGCATGAAGTCTGGGCATGACCATGTTCGGATTTTTGTAAAAATCAAGGCCATTTGAGCCTTATTTTTGAAAACTGTCCATGTTTCCCCGTAGGAAAATCCCTTCTCTACAAATTTCATATTTTAAGTTTTTCCAATTCGGCCTCTAAGGGCCCTAAATCCAGCTTTCCAGAAAACTGGCCAGTTTTACCCGAACTGGCAGTTTTCTTGCTTAAGTCCATTTTACGTCCTAATACATGCACTCTACCTCAACCGGTTGCAACCGGGAGCCTATAACAGTCATGCAGCGTTTTCTAATGTAAGATCTCATCATCACACAACCATGCATTCACATGCAAACCCTTGGGTGTTCTTGCACCAAACTAGGGTTTGTAAAAGTTTTGGTTTGCATATCCATACAACATTCAAGCTTCTAATCTAGCATGCACAATCTACAATTTTCTTGAGCATTTTGGGGACATACAACCACATCATAAAGCATGCATGCAAACCCTAGAATCATGCAATCATAAGCACATAACCATGCATAGCACATAAATCAAAACCACCCATAAACCTAATCAAACACAAAACCTAAAATCTAAACTAGGGCAATAGAAATAAAATGAGCTTATGCTCTTACAAACCAACTTGAAATACACTTAAATTTCCAATTGAAACTTAAATTGGAAGGCTTAGGGTACCAAAGGGAAATTACCTTAATCAATCACCAAAGTTGAGATAGATTGGATCCAAACTTTTTCTTCCCTTTGCCACCTACTAGAACCGGCCTTCCTTGGCTTGATTGGTTCCCAAAATTTTCAGCCACTTGCTTGTTTTCCAACAAAGTCCGATCACCCCTAGCACTTTCTTTCTTCTCTATTTTTTTTTTCTTTCTTGGGTTCAGATTTTTTAGAGGGAGAGAGTGAGCAAAAATTTGGGCATGGTTTAGGGGTGTTTTCTCATTTTTTGTGAACTAAATGAGCCCCCCCCCCCCCCCCTTCACCTATTTATAGGTGAAAAATAATTAATTTTTGGATTTATTTTTAATCCAAAATTTGCTTATAAATCCTTGAAACAAAAATATTTGCCCATTAGCCCCTACATGTGGCCAGCCATCATAGCCTTGGAGAGCAAGAAATGATTTCTTTCCATAATTTCAATAATTCCATAATTCAAGTTATTATCCCATGGGTGAGGTGTCCTCCCTCTTAGGCTTTGTTTGGCTTTTCTCTTAAAATGCTGTCCATTTTCATACTAACACAGATATTTCAAATACTGTTCTCAACTAATATAGTACTGTTATACTGGACTGCAGTCCAGAATTCATCTGTGTATAACTGGACTGCGTAAAAATTTTCTTATAACTTTAAGCCATTTAGCCCTTAATATCATAAATAATGTGCTTGATTTTTCTATAGTGGTTTTGAATCTTATTCTTACTATCTTGTCCGTAATGACGGTTTTTTCGCAGTATATTTTTCATACTGCTTGTTATACTTGCAGTACCGTCATAGTCAACACTTGGACTTTTCTGGTCAAACTTTGACTTTTTTTGGTCAAATTTTGACAATCATAAAATCATAGATTTTTATTCTACCTTTTGCTCAAAAGGTCATATGCTTGACTAAGTAATTCATTATTGAGTCTTATAAAATCATAAGAACTCACAAAACTTGATAAAAACCTAATCAGGCTTTTTCATAAATACTTTCATGGTACATAATAATTTCTTTAAAAAAAAAATCGTAATATCGTGAAAAGCTAGTCATTACATATATTACCATAGGTATTTAACTAAGTTGCACTTTCTAATGCCATAATTTCCACGAGTATTTTTCAATAACTATTGTGGAATCCTACTCTACTAAAAAACGATAACTTTTCATGTCACTCTGTTGTCGTCGGTTTTGCGGATGGGCGACGAGGAAAAATTTTCTCGTCGGTTGCTCAGAAACCGACGTTAAAAGCATGTCGTTTGGTCTTTATCTCGTCGTTCCTCTATCAATCGATGTAGAATGTTTAAAAAAAAAAAAAAAACCGATCCCTCGCGTGATCACCAAAGCCCCAAATCACCACGCCTCTTTTGCTCCAAAATCAAATCCAATATAGAACTAGATTCCCGCCACGCCTCTCGAGTTTCTCGACGTTCTCGCTCCGCCGCAAAACCACCATTGTTTCCAGTAAAGCATGCTCCTTTGACATAATTTTTTTTTTTTATCTTTCATATATTTAAACAATGGGTATGACAAAACCATATTATTTGTTTGTGTTTTTTTAAGGTTAGTACTTTGAGTTAATCTCTCTGCTGCATTCACCACCGCCGCCGATCCTCTTTCTGCTGCCACCTGCTGCTCCTATTTCCGCCGCCGCCGCCTGCTGCTTCTCTTGCCGCAACTAAAAATCAGGTTTCTTTCCTTTTTTTTTTTTCCTAAAAAAATAAAATAAATTAACCTTAGATTCGGGTTGTTAGTATTTTTGAAATTTAATCAGGTTGTTTTTTAATATTTCGGTTGATTATTATGTCCCGGATATATTTCTTATGTTAGTATGAACTTTGTACTTTGTTGAATCTTTATTTTATTTTATTTTATTTTATTTTATTCAGAACTTTAGATGTTGACAGCAAAAAGACATTTTAATAAAGTAATTTAAAGTTATCTTCACCAAGTTGTCTACCTAATAGAGAAAATATTACTAAATTCCCTTGCTTTCAATATAAAATAGAACTTGCTTATTAAATTCTTACCTGGGAAAGCGCCTGTGGTATTTCAAACATTACTTAAACTGTTTTGAATGACAACAATGTTAAACTGTAGTTTAGAATATCTTAAAAAAGGTAGAACTCTTGAATATATGTATGAATATCATTTTGCTTTTCGAAAGACTTATTATTCTATTTGTTTTTTCTTCTTCCTATATTTTGTGAGATTGTGTTATTAATGTGTTATTATTAGATACACAGAAGCATTTTGTGGGATTGGCTGTTCGTGTCAGTTTTTTTCTTTTGGCCATGTCAGATTTCACTTTGACCAAGTTTTTTTGAGTTAAAACAAAAGAAAACACTAGAACAGCTGATAATTTACTTACCTTGGAGAACATAAAACTCAATGACAAGATACTTGCAAGTTAGCCTCATCCCACGTCATCTCAATCCCCTTCCCTAAGACCTGGCCATCTATTTCTACCTAAAACAAAAAAACCAAAGACAGAGGGAAAATTTTACTTCAGATTTGATTTAACTTATTTGAAAATTTTCAGTTAAAATGTTTTATTTATCATATTTAACTTAATTTGTATTTTGTCTCAGGGTCTTGTACAACAAGGTCTTACGACTTGAACGACGTGAGACCTTTCCTTTCATGCCTCCTTGGTTTGTTGGTCGTCAAACTAGAAAACCAGAAAATCGTGCCATTTCTCTCGCTAAGAAGATGGAGACATTGGGACCTGGACAATTCTTACTAGTACCTTATAATGAGAAGTAAGTTGAAAAATGATTTAGTTGTCGTGATTAATAACTTATATTAATTAATCTTGTTTTTAATCAGTAGATTTTCTTTTCTGTTGGATTAGATTTCATTGGATGTTAGTGTTAATAAATCCACATAAAGCGCTTGCACATTTTCTGGATCCACTTGGAGACCCAATCCGCAAGGACACAGGACAAATGGTGACATACCCGTTTGGTGAATGAGTTTAAGTTGAAATTTTTAAGTTTGAATAGTAACTTGTGTTGAAATTTTCAGAAAACTTTTTCTGAAAAAGACAAAAAACATTTTCAAAAAATACAAAAATTTGAGTTTAAACCTTAAGTTTAAACCAACCATCCAAACAGGCCTAAGTCTTTAACAAATTGTATCTTTTTCGATAAGTTATGTAGTTGTTTGAAACTTGATATACCATTTGTTATTATTTTGAATGGCGTTTGCAATTTATAATGCTCAAGTAGGAAGGAAAGGAAAGAATTCTATCGATCAAATTTTGAAAAGGATTAAGGTAGTATTAACCCCGATTTTTAAAAATAGATAACATGTTAGATTCATTCAATATTAACTTAAATGATTTGCTTTGTGTATCAAGGTTCCTACACAGCCTTACGGTTGGGAATGCGGACACCATACATTAAGGTACATGAAAGTTATAGTTGGAGCGCGTACTATTCTTGAGCTCTTTAAGAAGGTAATTAGGGTCCGTTTGGTGAATGAGTTTTAGTTGAAAATTTTAAGTTTCAATAATAATTTTTGTTGATTTTTCAGAAAAGACAAAAAACTTTTTCAGAAAAAGATAAAAATTAAGATGAAAAAATACAGTTTGAACTTGAATGCCAAACAAACCCTTAGAAACGCATTTCATTGGTGGTTGTTTTGGCGATGAGCCCAAATAGAATTCCATTTGCTTTATAGAGTTTCACTGGTCATATGACTTGTACCGTCCTTGAGTTTTTTATGCCAAGTCATTCCTATTTGCTTTCTTGATTCAATTAACTTCAGAGTTTTATGCAGTTCTGTTCTCTCCCTATATATAATATGATGCTTCTCTTAATATTTCCATCTTAATATGAGGCTTTTCAAAACTATACATGCCACTAGTAGAAAAAGAGGATTGCACGACTATTTTTAACCATCGTGGAAAGTTACCACGTCGACGACTGTTAAAAAACCGTTGTGAAATCCGTCATCTTAGAAAGTAAAAAAATTCCACAATGGTTTTCAATATGGTCGTGGTATCGTAAGATTTCACAACCGTTTTTAACAGTCATGGAATATTCTCACATGGCGCCAGTTCTTGTAGGCGCCAAGGATTCCACCGACCATTTTTTTTTCAAAAACGGTTGTGGTTGCTTCATTTTCCATAATTGTTTTTGCCAAAAACGGTCGTGGAATGTATATGTAAAAAAAAATAATCTGTGATTTTTCAAGATTTATTTTGCAAATTATACCAAACTAAAACATTTAAGCAAGTCAATTTTATTAAAATTTAAACAGACAATACAATTTTCAAAATTGCAAGGAACATCTGCAATAGATCAACATGCCTATTTATCCTGGAAAGGCAGCAAAACAACACTTCAAAAGAGCTATAGGAGTCCACTTTCTTACTTGTATGACAAGGGTAACATCAACATAATCAACTCCACGTGCAGACACATTAGAAGTTACAAGAATGAGACCCTTCGATTTTCGGAACTCATCTAAAACCTTAGTTCTATAACCTGGGACTTTCTAGAATGGATTTCCCTCACATTCATGTTCAATTCACCAAGAAAGCTCAGCAAGCCATATGACTATCCCCTTAATTGCTTTACTAATGGAGCAACCAAACGCATCTGTCTAACCTGAAAAGGAGAATAGTTTTAAGAATCAAAGATGGGTAAAATGTGTATGAATAGGTGTCAGAGTTCTATAAGAAATGTATGACATCAGAAGGCATACTTGTGAAAGTATGTCCTCGCTCACCTGTTGAACTGTATTTATAAATTCATGATCTCTTTTCAAAGCAATGTGGCAAACTTGGTGAACCTTCATTTAGAAAATTATAATCAGATTTTTAATTCCAAAACACAAACAAAATTGAAAAACATAACAGATAGCATAGAAACCTCTTCTAGAACTGTGGCAGGAAAATAAATAAATAAATAAATAAATAGTCTGCCGTTTGTTTGGGAACTGCTGTAATTATCCCCTCAATGTCTTTGTGAAATCCTATGTCAAGCAACTGATCAGCTTCATTAAGGACAAAATACTTTCATACCCATCAGTTGAGTTGTAAAACCTACAGTATTCTCAAAATGATCTCTGAGCCTCCCAGGTATGGCAACAAGAATCTGCAAGAAATAAATATGTAACGAACAATGTAACAAGGGGTGTCACTTTAACTAGCGGGCTTCACTAGTATTTACAGTTCAGCACAACAAGTGAGGAGGACTTGGGCATAAAATAAGCTAATGGCTAGGAATCTTTAGTAAGAGAAATGAAAAGGAAACAATTAAACTTTGTCTTGGAGATCTATTTATAAACTGAATAGTAATACTAATATTTGTAGACAACCAACAATGGACCGTTCACTCATTTTGAAGTTCATGGTTTTTTTTTTTTTAAATAAAAAAAAAAAAAAAAAAAAAAAAGCGCACACACACACAACAACAACATTATTTTTGTAAGTGTCAGACCTTGGGGATTTTTCTACAATAATTTAAAAAATATTTCCATCTACTGATACTCATATATGATATCCATCAACTGATATTTAATATTTGAAAATTTAAACATATTTTACAATTGACCAACACTACACATATAGATAAACTACTGCAATATTGATTTAGTACTGCTATCCACTTACTATTTTCCCTAAAATTCACAAATCTTTTCTTTTAAGCATATACAATTATAAATTTCACTCTCACATATGGCTAAGAGAAACAATCGAGTACGCTAACTGGTGTTTAAAAAAAAAAAAGGCAAAAAAAGCAGACCCAATAATTTAAATGGAAATTCAATGTGGTTACCCAAAACAAAGCAACAGTTCATTTCAGCTAAACTCTCATGTCAGAAAACAGGGGAGGAAAAATAAAATAAAATCCATCAACAGTCCCATATACCTTAAATTCTCTTGCCAGTAACAGGGCATTTAGGCCCATTTCCCCTCTTCTTAGTGATGTAATACACAAAAACAAATATTACATATAAATACACACACACATTTTTTGAATAATGAGCAGTTAAATAACCAAACCCAACCAAAATCATCATTTGTGAGATACTCTAAAAATAAAATCCAAATATCACACACCCAGCAGCATTCACAGTAACAAGTTTAGAAGAAAAAAAAAATTATATATATATATATATATAAACACACACACACACACACACACACACACACACACAGAGGGACCAGCTAACCTTAATCAAAATACGATACCCAACAATTATCCATTAATAAATAAATAAATAAATACATACATATATATATAACACTCAAAATCCCCTCTCAAAAAAACCACAACTTGAAAAACTAGAGAAAGAATGTATTTTCGTGGCAGAGATGGTTTTTTTTTTTTTTTTTTTTTTTTTTTTTTTTTTTTTTTTTTGCCCCCTTCAAATAGAACAAAAATACAATAACAAGACGAAGGAGGAGGAGATGGCTGAACATCAATGTTTATAGCAGCGAAAGAATCTCTAAGAATTTCTAGTTCTAAAAGAGATAAAGCAAAAGTTTCTAAACAAAACCCTAAGAATCCCTAGATCCAAAAGAGATAAATCAAAATCAAAGATTATTTGAATTAAAACATACTCGATCGCCGATGTTGCAGAGAGGATAATGGAAAAATCTGTCCACCACGGCCACCGATTTCTGCATCTTGTTCAACACCACCTCTCCCCCACCTCGCCGCTGTTCAAACTCATCCGTGTTGATGGAGGTGTCAAGTGGTGTTGGAGAGAAAGAGAGAAACAAAGAGGGAGAGTAGAAGCGAGCTTTGTCGTAGTGAGAGGAGGAGAGCAGCGGTGACGGCGAATGGACGGCAATGTTAGGTGGGGGGGCAACGGCGCGGGGGGGGGGGGGGGGGGGAGGGGGTTGGGGGTACGTGGTGGCTTAGAGAGAGAGAGAGAGAGAGAGAGAGAGGGTTTGTTAGGGTTTAGAGAGAGACGGAGGGGAGTCCGCAGGGGAGTGGAGTTTTAGGCCTCTGTTT
>JAFMPE010115335.1:14428-40188 GCA_024759925.1 Ficus religiosa | reverse complement strand
AAAGAGGCGGGGCTTATTTTCGGGAGGGGGGGGGGGGGGCATTCGGTGAGGAGAAGAAGATGAGGCTGGGTATTAGGGCTGCGTTCGACGAACGGAGAAGAAAGGGGTAGGCGTGAGTTCGATAGTGGAGGGTGAGAGGCTGTGTTCGGCGACTAACGTGGGGCCCCATTGGGCTTGAGTTTGTTTTCTTGGGGGGGGGGGGGGGCATGGGTTTCTTAGTTCTTTCTCTCTATCTCCTGAGATCATCGACAGAAAAGGTGCCTGAAATCGTTGAGGGCCTCTCTGTCATTTGAGATTGCTGACTTAAAGGGGGGGCTGGGTTTCTCAACTCTCTCTCTCCCCTATCTTTTTTTTTTTTTATATTTTTTTATATTAAAATTTTTAAATGTTATTGGTGTGAGGTGTTGTTAGGGTATTTTTGTCTTTTGATTGTTAATTGATATCACATGAGGTGAGGGGTTATGTGACCTCTTCTGTTAGAAAATTAACAATTTTAGACGGAAAGGACTGAAATTGTCAATATTTAGAAAATTTAGGGTCATCTCGGTCAAAATTAAAAAAACAGATACCAAAATGTTAACTTAGGAAGAGTTCAGGGACTATTAAGGCCACTTACTCTAGATAAAAAATATATTTTTTTTAATTCTAATAAAATGATATGCATTCTTTTTAACACATTTTTTTTTATTTTACTCATTTTAATTCAAGTTTATTTGGGCTATGAGTTTGTTTATACGTAACCATAGTTGATAATTATATAATGTTTGATAAATAAAATAAGATAAATGAGGCAGTCTGACACAAATATTAAAGATCAGAGGGTAGTTTGACAAAAATATTTATGTTCAGGGGGCACTTTTATACAAATATTAAATTTCAGGGAGTATTTTGACACAAATACAAAGATCATTGAACGTTTTTGTTAGGAATGCCCTAAGTATTTTAGATGGATTATTAATTTACATTTTAGGTTTTTTATCATATCATTTCTATTCCGTTCTTATTAATTTTACATGTTAAAGTAAATGTAAGCAAATATGATTCATTGACTACTTGATGTTTAAACTGTTAGAATGTTCGATGCAATTGATTTTGTGTGCAAGAAGACAATATTCTAAAGTAAGCAGTCTAAATTCATAGTTTGCAGTTAATTGAGTTAGTTTGAGCATTTAACTCATGTTAAGACTATTATGTTGTCTAAATCCAATTGGAGAGACAGTTTGTCTTGATCGTCTGGAACTGCCAACTTATAAGTAGATATATAGATACATTGCCTAGTGGTGGTGATATATTAGAGGGGGACTTAAGTGTAATTAATCTATTTAATAAGTCTGTTTACATAAATTAATTCACTTACAACGTTCATTATGTGATTACCTTAATTCTGAGCAAATAATTAACTTTATGTTTTAACTTGTGTACTTTGATGTTCTAAAGACTAAAGCGTCTTATAAAGTTATTTAATCACTTTTGCGCATGTAAATTGGCTATGTTCTTAAGCATGTTAATAAATTTTAAGTTAATTTAGTTTAATTTTACATAATTTTAATTTTAATTAGTTTAATTTGATTTAATTTTGTTTAGTTAGTTTAATATTAATTTCAATATATTGTTATTAATTTGCCCCTCTAAGCAATTAATTTTCTAATTGTGCAGGTTAATTAGGTGAAAATGGAATAAAATGGTCATTAAAATGCATAAAAAATGAATTAGAAATTCAAATTAATCCGGATTCAGTTAAAGTTCAGTCGTAGATGCTTTAGACGCCATCCCGCGCGCGTATCACGATCGTCCGTTAGCCATCAGCTCTGCCTGATGTGCTCATGTCACCCATACCTGACAAGGGAGCGTGGATCAGCAGGTGGCGTTAGCTCTATTAGCAGCGTGTTGGTTCTTTTGCCACGTGATTCACCAAATTGGCGTGCTTCCCATTTCTAGCCGAGCTCACGTTCACCAAGAGTCCAACACGCCCATCTGCCACGCCCAGCTAATCAGCCATTGAACCTCGATGTGCCACGTGTCCCAAGCGCACCTGAGCCTAAACGTGTGACCCAGTTGTGATGCTGGGGAAGAAGAAAAAGAAAAGAAAAGAGGAAATTAGGGGCAGACAGTGAAAAAAGGCCGAGACTCAAGAACAGGGGGCCAAAAAACCCAGAGAAGAAAATGAAGAAGAAAAAGGAAAAAAATATAAAAATATAAAAAAGCCAAAAAAAAAAAAAGTAGTATAGGATTTTTAGGTTTAGGAATTAGATTTTATTTTTAAGTTTTAGACATTATTTTCAACAAATTTCAAGGGAGATGGTATTTAAAGAACAAAAGGAGGAGATTGAGAAGTTGGTGAAAAACTTGAAAATTTGTGGAAACAATCATTGTGGTTTTCATTCCTTTTCCTTATTTCTTTTATTTTTGTAGTTGGATGATGCTTGAACTCTTGATTTATTTAATTTTGTGTCTATTTTCATTTGTGGGTATTGTATAGTTTGTTGGTTCTAGGGTTTGATGTAGCTTTACTTGAACTATGTTTTGATGATTTAGCTAATTATTAATGAAATCTCTATTCAATTCATTTGTGTTTTTTTTATGCTTAATGCTTCTAATTTGTTGGGAGATGAATTAGTTGATTTGATTTATGAATTTTAACGCTCGAGAGAGATTAATTCATTTATTGGTTTTGAAAAATATAATCTTAGTTGTTGTTGAGTTTGGGAGGCCAATGACATTTCAATAATCATAAAAAGGTATGCTTAATGTATGTGTGAGTAAACAAATCAGATAGGGATATTAATTTGGGCACTTGTGTATATAATCTTATTTGACAAGTGAGAGAGGTAGTGAGGTTAATTTTGAGCCTTGATTAATAAATTGATTGAAACTAGTTAGCAATTTCTTAATAGGAAGAACATAGAAAGGATAGAGTGAAGTCAAGACTTAGTACTTTGTTTGTTTGTGTCTTTTTATTTCTTTGGTTTTGTTTGGTCATTTTAGTTTACTTTATTTAGTTTAATTTACATTTTCGTTATTTTTGAATCGATCGTTCAAATAATCCTAGTGTTAATGAATTTCGGTAATTAACTTAAGTTTAATTGCAATCCTCGTGGGATCGACAACCTTACTCATCACTTTATTACTTATACAACTCATACACTTGTGAGATTTCACGTAACAACATGACTTATATTCGATGAGAACTTTTATTTTTATAGATATGAAATCATAGCTCTATTAAGAGAGTTAAGGATATTCTCTTAAAGGCATTATACGAGAATTGGAAAATGGACAAGGCCTTGGTTATTTGTTCTACAAATGATTTATTATTCATTTCGGTATGGATAATCATTTTCCTATAAGGTGTATAATGAATCTTTAAGATAAAATGATCAAGAAAGTAAAAAATATCTTAACCTTAAATTGATCATGGATATCATATGAGAGTATTGCATATTTGACAAGGTCATGGACTAAGGCTATTTATAAGCTTACGTAATATGGTATATAATTAGGAGTGTATTTTCAGGTGTATTGTGGTATGACTATGAAACCAATAATTATGTGATTAATCGATTCGGTATAGAATATTTAGTCACATAGATTATTGGAGCTTGAGTTATATATATCCAATTGGTCCCTTCATTAGTTCAATATAATTTCACTAATGAATGGTAATTTATCAAATTACTAATGTGGCTTAAATTCTCATCGGTATTATGATGATGCGCCCTGTATAGTCACTGAAGTGACAGTAGGCATGTACAACTAATGGGAGAATATATATATATATATATTTTTATTTAATATTTGTGATAAATATCTAGTTGGATAATTATTTGTTTATTAAATAGTTATTATAAGATTTATTTATTTATGATTAATGTTTTAAATTAATGATTTTTATCCTTTGTGATAAATATGGAAGTTAATAGATATGGATAAATTAATTATTTAGATAGTTCATTTAAATATCTAGAAAATACTATTTAAACAAATAAAGTTGACTAGATATGGATAATATCACAAAAAGATTTGAATTGAAATAAAATCTTGTCTAATCTCCTCTGTAATTGGCATTTTTGTAGAGAAGATGCGGAAGAGATTTTTTCTCCTTCATGATTTTATTTGTGGATAATTATTATATAATTTTTTTATTCAAATAAAGCTGTCATGACTTTAATTGAATTGAAATTGAATTTATGGAACATTATCTAAATAAATAAAATCTCAAATTTCAAGATAATTGATAAGGAGGAAAGAGAAAAATCTTTTCTAGAAGTCCTACTCAAATTCAAATACCATCAAGTTATTTTCCTATAAATAAGAGGTTGCTCTTTTATTATTGGGTAGACCGTAGACTCTAAAGTAAGCTTATTTTCAAACTCCCATAAGTGATAATAAGTTATAGAGTTCTAGGTGGTTAGAAGGAGAATTTAAGTCCGTACATGTGATTAATAAAAGGTAAGAGTACTTACATACTCCACCATTCGGGAATTAGAGCATAGTGGAGAAGACTAGTTAGTTGAAGCTCTTCTACATAGGTTATTGGATAATTCTTGGAGATTCTTGATTCACAAGATACGTATAATAAATGTAATTCATTATATACGGCATCATAAGTTCGTTCGATCATTAAAAATTTTTTAAAATTTCATTGCGCAATATCCCTACAATTTTGATACAAAAGCAAAAGATCGATGGCCATTTTGAAACTAAAAATAATGAAAAAACTAACAGAGGGGGAAAAATGATAAACTTGTCAAAGTTTATAGGGCACAACAGGTTCTTTTCAAAGTTCATGGGGCAACTTTACACTAGTGATAAAGTTGAGGGGGAATTTTTGAAAATTTTCCAATTTTTAAAGGGCAATTTTGTAGTTCCCATGACGTTTTATGAACATGATTTATTCTAATTTCAGAATGTTCATAAAACACCGATAGCATCATAAAAAAGGTGTTAATTTTCTTCTTCTAATTGTCAAAATGTACACATCTTTTCTTTTTCTTTTATGATCTTCTATTCATCTATTATCTATCTATTACATAATTAAAAGAAAATTAACACCTAACAAAATTTTTGGTAATAAGATGCCAATAAAAATGATTGGAAAAATATCCCTAACAAAACTTTTATTCACTTTTAATTATTTTCCAGAAAAAAAAGTAAAAAAAAAAAAAGCCTAAAAGCGAGAAAAAGGTTTTGTTAAGAATATTTTTCCTATTATTTTATTGGCATTTTATTACTGAAAAATGGCGAGTTGAAGTTTATCAAGTTGAGAAAGCTTTTGTGATTGAGTTTCTTTGGACCTAACAAGTATGTTTTGAGTTTTTTTGGAGTTAGTAAAAGAGTTTCGTTTTGGTTTTTTTAACTTGATTAAAAAGGGCCATGCCTAGTGTTTTTTTTTTTTTTTTGAAGTTTCATAACGGAGTTTTGCTCTTTTTTTATTATTTATTTATTTTTTTAAGTTTGGCAAGGGAGTTTCCATCTTAGTTTTTTTTTTTTTAATCATTTTGTCTGTTTTTTTTTTTAAATTTTTTCCTTCATTTTTCCTTTAGATTCTTATACCATTTATATAATATATTATTTCACACGCTAGTCATCAATAATTTTTGTTTTATCATTTTGTCTGTTTTTTTTTTTTAATTTTTTCCTTCATTTTTTCTTTAGATTCTTATACCATTTATACAATATATTATTTCACACGCTAGTCATCAATAATAAATGTAGGAATAAATTTCTTTGGAGTTTTTTTGGAGATTTGTAATGCTTTTTTAACTAGTTAAAAAGAGTTTCATCTAAGATTTTTTTAAGAAGAGTTTTTTTTTTTTTTTTTTTGAGGTTTCACAAGAAAGTTTAGGTCTTGTTTAGTTTTTTTTTTTTTTTTTTTTTTTTTTTTTTTTTTTTTTTTTTTTTTGTAATTTTATGCATATTCTTTCTTTTTTAATTTTTTCTTTGAACTCTTACATCATTTAAACAATATACTATTTTTAAGTACAAAACGCGTTCTTGAAGAAGTGGCGATAAAATTTTTGAAAAGCATGCCTTTGCTCTGCAAATGCTATATATATATATATATATATATATATATATATATATATATATTAAATGGTGGAGTCATTTATGTGATTTGATGATGTTAGGGATCTTTTGGCGGTTTGGCTTTTAGTTGTCGTATTTGGGCATTCAGGCCATAGGCTATTTTTATTTTTATTTTTTATTTTATTAAATTATTGCATTAGCAAGTAAATCAATTGTAATTTTCTTTGAATGATAACCCTTTTTTTTTTTTTTTTTTTGCTTGAAACCTATTTTATCACTTAATTTGTTAAGTTAACAATTAAGGGAAAATATGTGGAGAGTTATGGGAAAATATGTGGAGAGAAAAGCTTTCTAGCTTTGGAAAAAAAACCAAAAAACCAAAAAACAAAAGAACAGAGAGAAAACTAAGAGAAACGATGAGAAGAGAAAACTAGAAGATAAGAAATAAGGAGTATAAGAGAGAGTATATATAACGATGTGGCAAGAAAGAAAATGTAAAAAGAAATGAGGAGAAGAAGGTTTAGAGAGACAAAGAGAAGAAATCTACTTATCAACAGTACTTTCATCTTTATTATCATGTAGTGGTTCAATCATCATCAATAGTCACATGACAGTCCAGTTATCATCATGTGGATTTTTTATTTTTATTTTTTGCATGTACGTGCTTGTCAACTAGAACCAGTTGGCTCTTAATTTAGAGGTAACAACTTTTATTATCTCTTGCTCTATATGTCAAAGCTACTGCAAAGTGAAGATTTTTTGTATTGTCTTATGGTTAACTTGGAAGACTCGACATCTCATCGCTCAAGATGGTAGAATTACGGAGGCGTGAAACTTACTAGAAAACACAGCGATGTGGCTATAAGAATACCAATCATCTAAAAGACTTGCTCGCTCTCAGGACCAGACTCCTAGACCTACTGCTTATCGTTGTTCTCCTCCATCAGGTCCGGATTTTAAAATGATGTGGATGCTTCTGTTTTTTGTCTCATTTTAATCAGATTGGAGTGAGAGGCTTAGAGCCTGTTTAGCCATGTTCTCTATTTTTAGTTTTCATAATTGTGTTTTTCAAATATAAGAACAAAAGCAATTCTCATACGTTCTCAAAGACCATATGGTGTCTGGCAATTGTTTTCTGAAAATAGATTAATAAAAATGATAACGAAACATACATGTTTGGACAAGTTTTCTTTAACTTTTTTTTTTTCTTCAATTCACTTCTATCATTTACCGAAGTTAGGATCGAGTTTCAGGATAGGAGTCAAAGCTTTGGAATTAAGGTCGTATTTTAGAATAGGGGTCGGGGTTGGGATAGAATCGGTGTCGGGGTCAAGTTTTGAGACATGGGTAAAGGTCTTGGATTCAAGACCAAAGTCAAGATTGGGATCGGGATTAGGTACTCATGTCAGGATCAGGTTTTAGGACAAGGACCGCGGTTGGGCTTTAAGATGGGGTCGAGGTCGAGATTTGTGACTGTGGTCAAGGTTAGGTTTTAGAAGTGATCATGATCCGGATTCAGGAAGTGATCGGGGTCGGGAAGACAGAATCGCAGTCAAGATCTGGAACCGGGTTAAGTGTTAAGATTCAAGACGAGGGTTGGAGTCGGGACCGGGGTTGGGGTTATGGTTGAGGTCGGTTTCAAGCCAGGGAGTCAGGGTCAGGATTTGGGATGGGGAGTCGAGGTCAGGTTTTATATGCAGTTCCGAATCCCGACTTTGAAGTTTATTTATTCACTCGAACAATCGTCGGAATACTCGACCTAGGTCTCGAATCCAAACCCATACCTGGATCATAAATCCCGACCCCGTCCCACATTCTAAAATTTGACCCTCAAATATAATATCGAATCCTAACTCTGACTTCAACCTCTTCAAGAATTCCGACACCAACATTGACCCCATCCCAAAACCCAACTTGATTTCGGTCCTACCCCTATTCTGAAACCCCACCCCGACTCCTATCCCAAACTCGACCTCAATCATGACCTTGGTCCCTAGTCTAGACCCTAACCACGGTCTAGAATCTAGACCTTAACCTTTACTCTGACCACGATCCTGAAAATCTGACCCCCAAACTTTGTCCGAAATCCAAACCTCGACCCTTATTCCTAAACCCGACCCCAACTTAGGTCCGTGATCCTAACCTTGACCTCTATCCCGAAGTCTAACCCCAACCCTGACCCCCTTCTTAAATCCATACCTTAATCCCAGTCTTGATTCTCAACCCCGACCTTCATCCCAAAAAACCCATACCTTAACCTCGATTCCAAATCCTAATCTTGACCTCCATCCTGAACCCGATCACGGTCGCGAATCCTAACCTTATCGCAAAACTCAAGCCTGACCTAGAATCCTGACCATGATCGGCGTCTCGAAACTCAGCTCTAACCCTTGTACCAAATCCCGATCGCGATCGGAATTCAAAGCCCGACCTCGATCCCAAATCTCGACCTAGACCCTTGAATTATGTGGAGTTTTTTTTTTTACACATAAAGATGCGTAATACTAAACATTTTTTTTTTCCAGAAAACATTGAAAAGCTACAAAATGTTTTTTTCTAATTTTTCTACTTTTTGTGACTTTGGTTTTTAAAAACTATTTTGAAGAATGTTATACATTGTTTGGATTTTAAAGAACAAAAACAGTGTTTAAAAAAAAAATTCTTTTTAAGTTTCATGGCCAAACAGACCCTTAATTAGTGATGAGACTGGTTTTGTAACGACTTATGCCTCCTTTTGATATGATGTTATCCGCTTTAGACCTCATGCTTACATGGTTTTGCGCTGGGGCTTCTCCTCAAAAGGCCTTATACTATTAAGAGATGATATTTTTACTTATGAATTATCACAAATATCCATTCCAAAACGATATGGGACTGCACCTCTTATCTTTTTCCTTCCAGAGACTAATCACCATCACAATTATCCCTCTTTTTAGGGCCTAACGTCCTCATTGGCCATACTCAAGGTTGGATATAAACTTTGATACCATTTGAAAATAGCAAGGAAAAAAAACAAGTAAGTTTTCTTACAAAAATTAATAGTATCAGAGTCTATACCCAACCGTAAGTGTAGCCAACAATGATGTTTGAGCCCAAAAAGGTGGGGTGATTATGATAGTCATCAGTCCCTACGAGTAAAATGGTAAGCTATGCGGTCTCACATTGATTAGGAATATATATATGTGATAGTTCATAAGTAAAGAGACTACCTCCTAATAGTATAAGGCCTTTTGGGGTAAGCTCAAAAACAAAACCATGCAGGCACGATGCTCAAAACGGACAATATAATATTAAAGGGAGGTGTGGGTCATTACAAGTTTTGTGCTTGGAGCTTTTTCTAAGAAATTTCAGGGGTCATTTAGCCCCTTTGCTGCAGAATGTCTTGCCGTCTGTGAGGATCCTCTTTGCGAAGGATAGTGGCCTCCCGGTGACTTTTGTCGAAACTGATTGTTCTTCTATTGTTAAGAGTATTGTTGGTCATGATCTATTAGTTGTAGAAGACCTCTTTCTAAATAATATTAGAGTTATAATGCATGAAGCATGTGATGGTTTGTGCTGCTATGTTTCTCATAATTGTAATGTAGTGGCCCATACACTTGCACAATATGTTTTTTCTCTTAATCATGGTTGTTTTTTTTTTTTAGGAAGATTTCCTTGACTGTGTTGAGGACATCGTAAGTGTCGACTTGGGCTACTACTCAATAAAGCAGGAGAAGATAGAACGAGAGAGAGAGTAATGCAGATCAGAAAATGGGGAAAAAGTGTATATGGAGAGGCTAGGTTGTCAGGAGCATATATTTATTTATATTATTAATGTTAACATTAATTTGATAATTTTCAATTAGTATTTAGATTTTGTGGTCTTATATTATTTCAGGTCATCATATTTTATTTTATTTTATTTTTTGAACATGGAAATGAGAGAGAAAAAAAAAAAAAAAGAGAGGGAGAGACGGGGGAGAATATGTATATAGAAAATAGTAGAAAGAAAGAGCAGAGAGGTAACGAGAAGATAGAAAATTAAAAAAAAAATGTAAAAAGAAAGAGATTATAAAGAGACTAAGAAGATTTAAAAGAAAAGTAGTTTGTAAGGATTAAAAAAACTATAAAAGAGAAATAAGAACTTTATGAATTTTTAGTAACGTCGTTCGACTTAATTAATGCCCCTGGAGCAATAATAGACCTATTCAACAAAGACACAATAGGAACTTGAAGAGCACAAGAGGGAGATCGAGGTTGTGAGCAAGTGGTTAGCTCCGAAAAGTGTGACTAAAATTAGGAGTTTTCCCGAGTTGACCAGTTATTACTGAGATTTGTTGATGGATTTTCTAAGCTCACGACACCACTTACAGTCTCACCTAGAAGGGAAAGAAGTATGAATGAATGGACAAGTGTTTACTCAAATACGCCAGCCCTGACAATTCCAATCTTTGATGGGGGAAAATTTTGTCATTTACAAGAATGCTTTAAAGATGGGACTTGGCACAGTCCTGATGCAAGATGA
The DNA here is from genome assembly GCA_024759925.1 of Ficus religiosa. Lineage (NCBI taxonomy): Eukaryota > Viridiplantae > Streptophyta > Magnoliopsida > Rosales > Moraceae > Ficus > Ficus religiosa. Next base: position 29,657 of record JAFMPE010115335.1, on the reverse strand, counting down.
GAAAGTAATCGCCTACGTGTTTTCCCAGTTGAAAGATTACGAGAGAAACTACCTGCCTCAAGATTTGGAGCTCGAAGCTATACTATTCAAACTGAACTTAGCGACATTATTTGTACGGGGTCAAGTGTGATATTTACACGGACCACTAGAGTCTTAACACATTTTCACTCAGAAAGAGCTTAACATGAGGCAGTGCAAATAGTTAGAGTTGGTCAAAGACTAAGTGTAGATCCTCTACTGCCCCAGAAATGCCAATACAGTGGCCGACGCTCTTAGTCAAAAGTCTTTTTTTGCATTGATATCGATCCAATCATTAGTTGAATTCCTTCAGAGAGAGTTAATTGATTCAGAAATTGAACGAATTACATGAAGTCTAGCTACTTTAACCTTCCAACTAATCATTTTGAAAAATATGAAGGTGCCACATGAAGCAGATCCTTTGTTACTCAATACAAGAAATGATATTTTAAAGGGTGAAGAGTCATGTTTTAGTATATTTGAGGATGACATACTCTACCACAAGGGAAGATTATGCATCTTCAATGAGAAGAGATAAAAGAAACAGATAGTAGAAGAAGCTCAAGAAACGCAATATCCTGTTCACCTGGGGCCGCAAAGATGTGTAAGGACATGAGTGAGAGTTTTTGGTGGCATAAGATGAAGAATAATGTCACTATTTTTGTCAACAAAGTCCTCACATGCCAGAAAGTGAAACCTGAACATCGACATCTCATAGGAGACTTACAAAAAATCTCGATTCCATAGTGAAAATGGGATCAGATAATCTTGGATTTCGTGGTTAGATTACCGAGAACTCCCATCGACAATGATGCAATCTAGGTGATTGTCGACTGATTGACCAAATCACCTCACTTTTATCCATTAAGCTCAGTTCCTTTGTGGAACAACTAGCTAAATTATAAGTCATTCAAATAGTAAGATACCACATGATTTTGAAATCCAAGATTTCTAATTGTTGTGGCTGTTTCATCTCCAAATTTTGAAAGATTGTGCACCAAACGATGGGGAAAACTCAAGTTTAGCATGACTTTCTACCCACAAACAGACAGTTACTCAAAGATAACTATTCAAACTTTAGAGGATATGTTGAGATCATGTGTTATGGACTTCAATGGAATTTGGGATAAGAAACATCTACCGATGGAGTTTTCGTACAACAACAGCTATCGTGTCTCGATTTGTATGACCCGACGAAGTACTTTACGAGAGGAAATGTAGATCTCCAGTTCCATGGCCGTGGATATCATTGCAAGATTTCTGCTTTTGTTTTAATGTTAATATAAAATATTTTGCTAGAGCATTTTGGGTATGTTGTATGTTAAACCCTTTTTTGTAAGACAATAGCAGACTATATGATAGTAAAGTATGGTTATAAGTCAGTACTATCTTTATAGTACATAATATATTCGCAGTTTTATTTATATGATTATAATAGGTTAAAGTTCATCTTGTGACTGGTTGATAGTTAAAGCTTTTGTTAAAAAAAAGGAAAAAAAGAAGGTTATGCATTTTACTAGTAGTTGAGTAAAGTTTATATTTAAAAAATCAGTTTAGAGACGGTTCAAATAGTTGAGTCATCACAGTATGGTTGTGTTTTCATTGAATGAATTTTATCATAAGCATGATAGAGTGTGTGTTGAATTATTATAGTCAAATTACTATTCACTTAATGAAGAACCATGCTTATCGTACTAGAACAAAGTATAGACTGATCCGTTATCACCTTATAAGGTCGACTTTGAAGAATGTATTCTTAGAAATTTGAGAAGAAATAGAGGCATAAATCCGACAGATTTGTCAACAAAGACTGTTATAGTTGAGAAATTAAGGGGATGTTTGGGGTCACTTTTGAAAACAATATTTCCAAAAGTTTTTTTTTTTGGGTCATTTTTCTCCAATTTTACTATTTACTTTTTCAAATTTTAAAAATCCATAACTTTATTATTTTAAGTAATTGAGATATATTTTTTAAATTGTATAGAATTTCGAGAAGAACGGACCAAGATCCATGTTTCAAATTTTTTTTTCAAACAGATTTCAAGTTTTTATACTTTTTTTTTATTTTCAAAACTCAAACCATCTATAATTTCCAAAACTCCATCTCTAAAAATGACCCCAAACGGATCCTAAAGTTGCACGCAACTTTAGTTGGAGTTTGGACTTCCTTATTGAAGATTGAAGGGGTGTTGTAGCTGTAATGCTATGTTTGGTATGAGTGAAAAGTGGAAGGAAAGAAAATGTAGGAGGGATTTGATAATGGAAATTGTTAATTTGGGGTGTTCGGTAGGATAAAATTTTGAATGAAAAGGAAAAGATGGTAGAAGAATAATATAGTGAGTCCCACCAAAATTAATTTCTCAAATTTGGAAGGATTTTGAGAGGGAAAATATTGACACAATGTAGAAAATTAAAATTACGCGTTTGTCTTTGTCCATCAAAATTCTAATAAAAAATGATCATTAGTATTAAGGCAAAATAGTAATTCTGCAATAATAAGTTTTTCATCCCTTTGGTTTCACGTACAATACTAAACAAGATAAGATAAAATCATATCAAAATCTTTTCTCTCCTTATAATTTTATTTCCATCATAATTTTTCTTTCCTTCTTACCAAATGGAGTGTAAAGGAGCCATTGATGGTGGACTATTCTCCATTTGGGAGAATGTTGTGGAGTCTAATTAGTGATTTCAAAGAAAAGCTCTCTTCGTTTGTTTGTGTGTTTTTATTTTTCCTCATTTTCATATTTTGCTTCATCTCAAAGAGGGGGGCAAAGTGGTAGATTTTGTTACGAGAAAGGTAAAACATGAGAAAAATTATCTAAATAATTAAATTTTATTTTTTATATATTGACCACCATAATATAAATTTATTATTTTTGATTAATATGACACAAACATTAGTTAACTCTAATTTAATTTTATCATATATTAATCTAGTGTTAATTTTTATATTATATTAATGTAATAGTTTATAAATGAGTATCATTTTACATGATTTTCCAGTAAAACATTTGTAGCTTATTTAAAATAATAAAAAAAAACATTTTAAAGGGGTTAAGAGGATTAAAATGGAAGTTTTTCTTTTTTCTTTTTTAGTAAGGAAATTAACATGAGATTTCTTGAATTTCCCTCTCTTTTCTCCTTATTTTCCCACTTCCTTTTTTAATTTCCCTCTCTTTTCTCCTCATTTTCCCACTTCCTTTTTTTTTTTTCTTTTTTCTTCCAAAAAGAAAAAAATTCAAGTATTCTTCATTTTCGAGTAAAGAAATCAAAATCATATTTCTTGAATTTCTCTCTCTCTCTCTCTCTCTCTCTCTCTCTCTCTCTCTCTCTCTCTCTCTCTCTCTTCCCTTTATTTCCACACTCCCCCTTTTTTTTTTTTTTTTTTTTCTCTTTTTTCTTCCAAAAAGAAAAAAAAAAATTCAAGTATTCCTTTGTTCCAAGGCTTTGACTAGTTGTACTTTTACAGGCTCTCTCTCTTCTCTCTCTCCCGACTCCCAATTTCTTTCTTTTTCAGAGATTTTTCTCTCTCCTCTGTCTCCCCTGACCGGTTCCCTCCGGTTCTCCGTCGCCGAACCTCTCATTCTCGCCGGAATTCCTCTCTGAAAACCGCTGTTCTTCTGTTAACATCATTCTCTCAAGTGAAAATCTCCCTTGGCGACTTCGGAAAACCTGCTTCGCTCCTTGGACTGGCGTGGACCAGAAGCTGCTTCGGTGTCGGAGCTCCAATGGAGGTTCTCTGGTTCCGGTTCACAAGGTGAGGGCTAGATCTGTGGGGCTTCGTTAGGAGTAGGACCTGAGAGAGCCTGGTTCTTGCCCGTCGTCTCTCTGGTCGGAGTAGATAGAGAGTTTTCGGAGGTTTCCGGTGGGGGTTTTGTGATGTGATCGTTGATGGTTAGCTTCGCGACGAGCCTGTGGTGGTTGTAGATGATGACCGGAGCTCCGGCGAAAGATCGGAGAGGGTGGTGGCGTTTCGGTGAATTCTCTCACATGGAATGGCAGATCTTGTTAACTACGGGAATGCCGACCGTGACATCGAGCAGGTTTTAATCTTCTCTTTCTTCTTTGTGGAAATTTGGGAATTTCTTTTTTTAATTTTGTATATTTGTCTCCAAATTCAATATCTGACTTTGAAATTTTTTGTGAGTTCGTCAACAATGTCCTCTGAGAACTGTTTCTGGACCGTCCTTCCGAGAGCCTTCGGAATTATAAATAAATATGGATTTTTTTTGTTAAAAGAGTATACTTGGTTGCTAGGAAAATCAAGAAATTTTCGCAGGTTTATTTATTTTTTATTATTATTATTTTTTAAGTGAATGAAGTTAAATATTTGGTAAGTTTGAGAAGAATTATTGACTCTAGACAAGGTAGTGTGGTGGTTTGATGCTTCTTGCGATTACCAAAGTTTGGAAATGTGAGGTTGGAAAATTAGCAGAATATTTTGGAACAAAAGTTTTTGAGTGGTTTTATTTTGTTCATTGTAATTTTTATATTATTTTATGGTTTTCCCTGAAGAGTACTTAGGGAACGAATTGAAACTGAGATTATCATTTTTGTCTTAAAATAGTGTTTTTTTTTTTTTTTTGAAGGAAAACATATACTTGTTTCCATTTCCTGTAACTTCTATTGTTAATTCTAATAGCATAAAAAATGTTGACGAAGTGTGGAAAAGGCCTGAGATTGAAAATCTTCATTTATTTCCTTGCCTTAGCATTTTGGATCCAATAACTGCTTAAGGGTTGATATGTTTAGTTTCATATGAAGTAGGACTTCATTTGCTCAACGTGATTAAAGGACTTGGACTTATGATTTTGTGTTCTTGGTAATATATTTGCGTGCGCATATGTATTGATACCTTAATTTTTGTCCGAAGGATATGCATGTAATGAGATTTCAGATGACAAGTGCCGTCTGCATTGTGGTCTGTTGATCTAATTGCCAATGGCTTTTGCATATTTGAATACAATCTATCTGTTTTCTTCAGATTTTTGCATTATAAATTTCATCTTCACTCCATGTAATGGTACTTTTAGGACGCATTAGTAGGTTTTGGAAACCTGTTATGGTATGCCTTAAAGGCACAAGAGAAGTTGGTTCTAGCATATTTTATGTATTTAGATTGCTAATGGCTGTATTCATGTTTTTGAATGACCTGTTGAATGTTTTTGCAGGCATTAATTGCTTTGAAAAAGGGTGCGCAGCTGCTTAAATATGGTCGCAAAGGGAAACCCAAGTTTTGTCCATTTAGACTTTCTAATGTATGTTTGCTTTTGAAGCTTCTTAAATAGCATATTTGAAGATGGATATTACTGCTTTATGTGCTATTTTGATTTTTTTATGGGCTCAACAAGAAAAATAGTTCAACTTATTAGCTGCTATGATAGTAAACAATTGAATTGAATTCGGTTGGATGTTTGTTACCAACGAAATTGAGTGCGAACACACGTTTCTTAATTGAATTAATGGATCAACTTTACTTCTTTTGCTATCAAGTATTTATTTTTTATTTCAATAATTTTTTTATAGTCAATGTTCCATGACCAGTTGAAAAGAACAACCCGTGTATTGAACCTGAGCTTTCTACCAGACTAATTAAGTGTTTTCTTTACAAACTCTTGAGGCTTAATGTGATTATAAATCAAAATTCCCATGACCTAGCTTGTGCGTAGTCTCTTGGTCGGAAAACTAGTTGGTTTTACTGCATTAACTGGATATTAATGTATATATATTTTTTTAATTTCATATTTTCTAACATCAAATCACTAAGTTATGGACTTTTGTCCTGTCTTTAGTGGTTAGAAACAAGAACTCTATGCATGTTGACAAATCCTTGTATTTTAATTACGTAATTTAAAAATTGTAGGATGAAACTTCTTTGATCTGGATTTCTAGTAGCGGTGAGAAAAGTTTGAAGTTAGCATCTGTATCAAGAATTATTCCAGGACAAAGAACTGTGAGATCTCTATTACTTTTATCCGACATCAATCAGTCCTGTAATCTATTTGATTTAATGTGATTCTATGATTTAAATGTGTTAATTCTTGTCTTTCTAATTCATAAGCAGGCTGTTTTCCAGCGATATCTTCGACCTGAAAAGGATTATTTATCTTTTTCCCTAATATACAACAACGGGAAGCGGTCTCTTGATCTGGTAAATAATGAAAGTTTCAGATTCTGTCTGTTTTATTGTCATTCTAATCATTGTACCGGTATGTTTCAGTTATAATCACCAGTTCTTCTTGATTTCCAGATTTGCAAGGATAAAGTTGAGGCAGAGGTGTGGATTGGAGGCCTTAAAGCATTAATATCCTCTGGTAGAGGTGGACGTTCTAAAATTGACGGATGGAGTGATGGCGGGCTCTACCTTGATGTAAATGTCTTAAACTTTTCTTGTCCATTCTCTATTATCTTTGCTCTTGTGTGGGTTTCGTTTAATAAGAATTTACTATCTGATTTTACTGAATGAATGTTGAAAATGCTTGCTGGGAGCATCGTTCCTCAAATCTTGCATGGATCAACATTGGTGTAATTCACTTATAACTCTCAACATATTGAACAAGAATCTTATTGTGTCTGTATGGACAGAAACGATCATTATCATAATTATGTAGCACTTAATCTATTGTCTAGAAATACTAGTCATTGGGCCTTTAAATTAAATGTACACGGCCTAGTTTCTTACTTTAAAAAAAAAAAAAAATCAATTTCTTGCCTTTATTATGTTGATACGTGATACACAGATAATCTACTTGTCAGCATGTTGTTTATGAACTTCTGATCTACTTGTTAGCATGTTATTTACGAACTTCAAGAGTTTACATGATATATGCAACACTAAATGACTGCCTGCCCTTGGATGGTTTTTTGTGAACTGATTTCAGGATAGCAAAGATTTGACATCAAATAGTCCAAGTGATAGTTCAGTTAGCGGTGCAAGAGATATTAGCTCCCCTGATATAGTTAGTTTCAACCCAATTAGTTCTCCAAAGAGTTTTCACCCTGATATTTCTACAAATTCTTTGAGGTCACATGTAGCGTCAGACCAGATAAATATGCAAGTAAAAGGATCTGGTTCAGATGCTTTTCGAGTTAGTGTCTCTAGTGCTCCCAGCACCTCCAGTCACGGTTCCGCACCAGATGATTGTGAAACTCTTGGAGACATATACATATGGGGTGAGGTTATGTGCGATAATGTTGTTAAGGTTGGAGCTGATAAGAGTAGTTCGTTCTTGAGCCCGAGGACAGATGTGCTCCTCCCTAGGCCTTTAGAGTCCAATGTAGTTTTAGATGTGCATCATATAGCCTGTGGGGTTAGGCATGCTGCCTTAGTTACCCGGCAAGGAGAAATTTTCACATGGGGTGAAGAATCTGGAGGACGACTCGGTCATGGTGTTGGGAAGGATGCTATTCAGCCTCGTCTAGTTGAATCTTTGTCGACTACCGTAGTTGATTTTGTGGCATGTGGAGAGTTTCATACATGTGCTGTTACAATGTCTGGGGAGCTTTATACATGGGGAGATGGTACACACAATGCTGGGCTTCTTGGTCACGGGACTGATGTCAGCCATTGGATACCCAAGAGAATATCTGGACCTCTTGAAGGACTACAAGTTGCTTTAGTAACATGTGGCCCGTGGCACACTTCCTTGGTAACATCAAATGGGCAACTCTTCACATTTGGTGATGGCACATTTGGTGTCTTGGGCCATGGAGACAGGGAAAGTGTTGCGTATCCGAGAGAAGTAGAGTCTCTATCAGGGTTAAGGACTATTGCCGTTGCATGTGGAGTCTGGCATACTGCTGCTGTTGTAGAGGTTATTGCAACACAATCTAGTGCAAGTGTTTCATCAGGAAAATTATTTACTTGGGGTGATGGGGACAAAAATCGTCTTGGACATGGAGACAAAGAACCTCGGCTAAAACCAACCTGTGTTCCAGCACTTATTGATTACAACTTTCACAAAATTGCTTGTGGGCACAGTTTAACTGTTGGCTTGACTACATCGGGACAAGTATTTACCATGGGAAGCACTGTTTATGGTCAACTGGGCAATCCCCGTTCTGATGGAAAACTTCCTTGCTTGGTAGAGGACAAGCTTATTGGGGAGTGTGTTGAGGAAATTGCTTGTGGGGCATATCATGTGGCCGTTTTAACTACCAGGAATGAAGTTTATACCTGGGGAAAGGGTGCGAATGGGAGATTGGGTCATGGAGATATTGAAGATCGGAAGACTCCAACCTTTGTGGAAGCTTTGAAGGACAGACATGTTAAGTATATTGCATGTGGTTCAAACTACACATCAGCTATTTGTCTTCACAAATGGGTATCCGGTGCTGAGCAGTCTCAGTGCTCTTCTTGCAGACAGGCCTTTGGTTTTACACGTAAGAGGCACAACTGCTATAATTGTGGTCTTGTACACTGTCATTCGTGCAGTTCTAGAAAAGCAACAAGGGCATCACTTGCTCCTAGTCCCGGAAAACCGTACCGAGTGTGTGATGCTTGTTATGTGAAATTGAACAAGGTATCAGAAACAGGTGGTAGTAACAAAAGGAATGCTGGGCCTCGGCTATCTGGTGAGAACAAGGACAGACTAGACAAGGCTGAGATAAGGTATGCCAAATCAGCCATGCCCTCTAACATGGATCTAATAAAGCAATTAGATAGCAAAGCAGCTAGACAAGGAAAGAAAGCAGAGACATTTTCCATCGTTAGATCCACTCAAGCACCTTCTTTGTTGCAATTGAAAGATGTAGTTTTGTCCACTACGGTTGATCTCCGGCGAACTGTTCCAAAGCCAGTTATTACGTCATCAGGAGTAAGTTCCAGGTCTGTGTCTCCTTTCTCAAGGAGGCCAAGCCCCCCACGTTCTGCTACACCTGTTCCTACGACATCCGGACTTTCCTTTTCAAAAAGTATTTCTGATGGATTGAAGAAAACAAATGAGCTTCTGAATCATGAAGTTTTGAAGTTACGTGCACAGGTAAAATGATATATAACTTGGATTGTTGTTGTTAACCATCAGTGATATATGACAGTTAATGAATCAGTAGTATCCGTTGGGTGGATGAATTATCTTTGTTGGATTTTGGTAATGTAACCGGAGATTGAAATATTTGTTAGGTTGAGAGCCTGAGACAGAGATGTGAGCTGCAAGAGATAGAACTTCAGAAATCAACAAAGAAAGCTCAGGAAGCTATGGCACTTGCCACAGAGGAATCTGCCAAATCTAAAGCTGCAAAAGAAGTCATAAAATCACTAACTGCACAGGTTATTTCCTGACTCATGTGGTTTCTTCTTCTTCTTCTTTTGGCTTGTTAGTTCCGTCTGTTTAAGTAGCATCATAGAAAATCTGTACTGTCTGTCACTATATCGAATCTGATCAGTCTGAATTTCTTGACTGACTAGAGGCGGTACAAATTACAGTGTTTTGATTTTCTTGCTTTATACCTTCCCTCCGTCACGGAAAGCTTGGAACACTTTTCAACCTAATAACAGGCTCTTTGTTTTGTGACTGGGTTTTATTACAAGTTTTAGTTACTTTTTTCTTTTTGCTTTCCTTTTTCTTTTTTCAATAAATTCGACAGCTTATTTTGTGCTTTTGCTTCCCTCAAAGTGGAATTTCAGTTGTGCTATCAATGTTATTGTCTTTAACTTGACATTAAACCGATCAACATTCGAAATATTTCCAGCTCAAAGATTTGGCTGAAAGGCTGCCACCTGGTGTTTACGATAGTGAGAGCATCAAGCTTATGTACCTACCAAATGGTTTGGATCAAAATGGAATGCATTTTCCAGATCTGAATGGGGAACGCCATTCAAGATCTGATTCTATAACTTCCATGGGGATCGACTCAGCTACGTTAAATGGGATTCATGCCCTATATTCACCCAGAGATTCTATTGCAACCAGTGAAATTAATATGCCGCAGAACCGGGAGCGTTTGACCCCTAATGGGGCAGCAGACCATACAGATGTCAGACTATCATACGGCGGGAATCAGACAGGAAGCAGTAGTGTCTCCGAAGCTCTTGATAGCAAGGATTCTGGGCCTTTCCAAGATGGGGAGAACGGTAGATCCAGAAATTCTGCATTTGCTAGTAATAATAACCAAGTTGAGGCGGAATGGATCGAACAATACGAGCCAGGTGTTTATATAACTCTTGTGGCATTGACAGATGGAGCTAGAGATCTCAAACGAGTGCGCTTCAGGTACCATTTATTTCTTCTCTGTTGCGTTTTAAATTGTTAAAAGGCTTCAATTTTTCACTTTTGCTCTTTTGACTGAGCATGGAGAGTGAAGCCGGCAATCTCTGCAGTAGAGAAATAATATCATTTGGCACACTTTGTATAAATGAAGCTGATAATGGTCTCGTGATATTAATCCCAAGGGGTTGGTTCAGTGGTGAATCACTTGGACTTGGTGCCTCATGAAGCATTAGGTCTAAGGTTCGATTCCCATTGAGTGCTACCAATTCCTTGGGGCCACGCCCGCGGGCCAAAGGCCTGAGATTTACCTGATCCATGTGGAGGGGCACTTTGCATGGGTCCCGTGGATTAGCCGGGACAAAGCCTCGGACACCACTGTAATTAAAAGAAAAATAGTCTCGTGGTATTGTTCATATTTCTCAGCGAGGAATTTCGTATTCGTTTTCTCGGAATGACGGGTCTATGAATTTGGTTGAACTGGTCATGCACATGGCGGATGTCAGACTTCCTTTAGTTTCATATCTGCTTGTGAACTATTATACGACTTTATTTGCTTTCAAAGGAAGCCTTAATCTGCTTTGTTCTCTTGGTAAATCTGTGATTTTAAGCTGACACTGTAAATGTCTCTGCAGCCGAAGAAGATTTGGAGAGCACCAAGCGGAGACTTGGTGGTCGGAGAACCGTGAAAAAGTCTATGAAAGGTACAATGTCCGAGGCTCGGACAAGTCTTCGGTGTCTGGCCAGGCACCACGTAGGTCAGAAGGGGCACTCTCACCTGCTTCCCAACACGCCTAGCTAGAGCTGAGGAAGCTCGCCATTTACACATTTTGTATCAAATTATTACGAGTGGTATTGAGGCAAAAACAAGAGTTGGTATCCAGGGAAGCAAATTCCGCCTTTTGCCTCTCTCTCTCTCTCTCTCTCTCTTTCTTTCACCTTTTAGTCCTGTCCTTATTTAATATTTTTTTTCACCTTCTCATATTTCTTCCCCATTTAATTTCTGGGTCGCCACCCTTTATACATCTGTTGTATTGTAGTGTATATAAAATCATCAATCTTCAGATAATCTGAGCAAAAGAAAATTTTTGTTGCTTCCCTCATCCTTTAACCTTTTGGTCGTACTAATTTGGTCTACTAATTTTGTTTACTTTTAGCCAAATAATAATTTTACACCCAACTCTATAACAAGGTGAAGAGTTTAATTCACCCACCTCATATTCAAAAAAAAAAAAAATATATATATATATATATATATATATCAATCTCATTTGTCGTACTTCTGGCACTGAAGATTTTGGTCGTACTTCTGCTGAAGCATTTGTCAAAAGATGTTGGGAGGCTCTGTAGGATTCCAACGCCTCCGTTGGATCCTCCCAATCTTATTGTATGTAAACAATAACAATATTGTTTATTTCATTTGACTTATAAATTAATAAAGTTATGAATTTTTAATGATTGAGCTTTGAAGATATAATTAGATATGTGAATAATAAAATCGAGTTTATTTTTGAAGAAAAACAAAATTAACAAGAGAATTAGGGATTTAGAAGTAAATGGCATTTTTTAGATTTTAATAAATAGTTTAAGTTTTTAAAAATTAGTTAAATGATTCTTTTATTTTAAAAATGGTCATTTAATTTTGTAAATTGTCAATCATTAATGGAGACTAAGATAAATTAGTGATTGACTTCAGGTATATCACTGATTGATTATGGATAATTATTAGTTGATTATCATTAATTATTGATTAACCGATGATCATTCAGTGATTACCTATGATAAATTACTGATTTAATATTCATTTTTTTAATTAATAAGTGATTGTTGGTCTATAAGTGATTAACTATGATAAATTACCAATTTACTATTTCGGTTTTTTCCCTCTCTTTTCTTTATCTCTCTACCCTTTTCTTCTCTCTCTTCCCCAATGCACCTCTCTCTTTCTCCCCCCCCCCCCCCCGCCCCCCCCCCCCCCCCCCCCCCCCCCCCCCTCCCCCCCCCCCCCCCCCCCCGCCCCCCCCCCCCCCCCCCCCCCCCCCCCCCCCCCTCAAAAAAAAAAAAAAAAACCTTCTCCACTCTCTCTCTCTCTCTCTCTCTCTCTCTCTCTCCTCTCTCTTTCTCTTACACTGTGTAATCTCTCCCTTTTTCTCTCTCTTCTCCACGCGAGCTCTAAACCAGGGCAATTGCAAAAATCGCGACAACACCGGAGAATCACAATCCAAATCGCCGGCGCAGTCCTCCTTTCTCCGTCGAAGATTTATCGGTTTCTCGCGATCTCCCACCCTAGCTCGGCGACAGAGTTGCAGCGACCTCCCCTGGTGGTGCTGATCTTCACCACATGAAACTGATTAACCAGTTTTGAGAAATCCGGCCATTGCCCTGAAAAAAAAAAAGGTTGGGCCATTTCATCCGGCCACGCAACTTAGTTTTCTTGAGAATTATTTAAGGGAGTGTTTGGTTGAAGGTATTCAAATGTAATCAGATACCTGACAATCTTTTTAAAGTAATTAAATTTCTAAAAATATTAGATTATAGTATTTGGTTTGTACGTAGACAATTTTAATAAGTTATTTAAATTTTAAGATTATCATTATATTTAAATAGGGGGTAATTTAAAACCTAAGGGGGAGGTGGGTTTCAGATTACTCTTTTGTAAGGGTATCTGAAACCCATAGGTTTCAGATTCTCAGGTATCTTAAAATAAGATAACCTCATAACAAATATGATAATCTTAAGATTTCTATTCTTTTATAAAAGATTATCCCATACTAAACACTCTCTTAGTTGGTTGAAGGAACCAACCAAACGTCGTCGTCCTCGTAGTTGCCAAAGAAATTACCAATCATCTCGGCTTTTATTTTTGTTTGTGTCCATTTGGTGTGATTCTATTGGTTGCTAAACATGTGTGTTTACTGAACAAGGCAATGAAGCCCGTAGTGCCGCTTTCAATTCTGGCAAAAAAAACAAAGGTGACCCTATTGTCATTCTTTTTTATGTACTAATTTTTTCACTAAATTATTCATTAATAAAATTACTTTTAAAAAAATTATTTTAATATACTATTTTACAATCCCCATCCTATAAAATTTTATACCTTAAAATTTTTCAAAAAAATTTTTTTTTTACTTTTAATTTTTTTTTTTGTACTGGTATCCTCCGAACTTATCACATAATTGTAATTTGCATCTTCAACTTTTATTTTTTGTAATTTATACTTTGAACTTATAAATATGTAGCAATCTACCTCATTAATAACAATATTAATTGTTTGAAAGAAATTGATATGTGATTTATACATGAGTTTCTAAGTAATTACATTAATTGTAAGACTGTTTATTTTCACCCAAATTATAGGTTTAATTAAGTTTTATAGAAATAGAAAATTATGAATAATCTTTGTTTTAAATATAAATTTGGGTTAACATTAAAATAAAATCTTTCATGCTCTTAATTTACAATCTTTATGTTAGTCATGTGTCAATTCCATTTAAAAAAAAGTGGAGAATTGTATTAAAATATTTTAACTAAGTAAATAACATAGAAGACATTAATAAATCACTTATCTAATTAATTTATTATTTACTCCTATATATTTAAAATATTTTATAAACCTACTATTTAACTCAATTATTTTATGAAAACGGTTATTAACTTTTTTTTCTTTTCAAAAATAATAATAATAATAATAACAACAACAACAACAGTGACTGTGGCCCTCTCTTCTTCCAAAATTATTATTAATGATCGGTCGCTCTTATCAACAGTTCAATAAATATTTGGTATCTCAAAACAATTCAAATCTTTTAGTACCATTACCACTTTTAAGATCTTGTACACACATAATAATAACAACAATCACCCTATTTTGTTTCTGGGAAAAAAAAGATGACAATAATTATAGTTGCATATAAAATTAAAAGTAATTTCACACTTATGACGGAGTAATTTCACACTTGATTTCGTCATAAGTTGCAAAATTTGAATCACTCAATTTTCAAAGATCATTATACATTCTATAATAGTAATAGTAGCAATAGACCATTCCCTCAAAATTACAAAAAATATATAATAATAATAATAATAAGTTTGATCACAAGGTAGAGAATGTTTTTGAAAACACCAAAGAATTTAGGACAAATTTTATAATTTCCCCATGAAATATGGATCTTGTCACAAAATATTTCTCGAATTTTGATTTGTAATATTCACTCTCCCGAATTTTGAACCGTTAGCAAATTTGCCTATTCAGATAAGTTATGGATGAAAAAACATACATGGCACATATTTTATGAAAAACTTAAGGGCATTCCTCCCAACTGTGTGCAACGTCGTCTCCTCCACCCCTGTCGCGCGTGAACCCCCCTCTCCGCCCTCCATCATCTCCACTAAGATCTGCGACACCGTCTCCTCCGCCCCATCGTCCGCCTAACGATGCCTCCTCAGCCCTCTTCCACCTCCATTAGACCAAATCGATCAATATGGCCAGACAATAAATCAGCAATAGGAGATGGCTACATTGTTCCACTACGAAGCACATGGCAGCATTCCCTGATCTGGGTGCTCTGGGTGGCTCGGTTTTTGAGTGACCATTTTTTTTTTTTTTTTTTTTTCAGCTTCTCCAATTGTTTGGAAGTTTTGGTTTACGTTTCTCCTTGTTTAGCTTTGTTTCTGATGATGCCTTTTTTTCGGCTCTGCTTGTTCGATTTGTTGAGCTTTGGCTCATTTTCATTGACGAATATTGCCCAAAAAACGTTTTTAAAAAAAAAAAAAAATGGCAACAATGGGCCTCCAGTAGGTAAGATGCCCAAGATTTATTGAAAGAATAAGTGCCTGTTTGGCGCAACAGTTGGAGCTGAAATATTCCATTTCAGTTTGAACCAAGGGTGTTTGGGATTCCAACCGAGTTCGAGCCTCCCTCTGACGCGTTGCATAGTGAACCCAAATGGGTTTACTGTTCATCCAGTCATCCTGCCAGCTCTGTCGTTCACGCGTGCCTCCGT
>JAFMPE010115335.1:969-13287 GCA_024759925.1 Ficus religiosa | reverse complement strand
GGAGGGGGTTTTAGAGAGAGAGGGAAAGGGGAAGAGGAGGACAGAGAGAGAGGGAAAGTAGAGAGAGAGAGAGAGAGAGCTATCCTTTTCTTTTCTTTTCTTTTCTTTTTCTTTTGTTCTTTTCTTTAAAAATTTTTCAGACAAAAGAAAAGAAAATGGTTTTTTTATGTGATAAAGTACAGTGCACTCAGAGTTCAGATAAGTTATTGATAAAATTTTTAAGTTAGATTAGTTATAAATTTTGAAAAAAATATGTTTTTTTTTCACTTTTTAGAGCAAGTAAAAAATTTAGGTGCAAAAGTAAAGTTTAGTTTGAGTTCAGATAAGTTACCCAAGTAAAAAAACGGAAAAAATTGGTTTAATTCAATTTCTTCACATCCAAACATGGCCCTTGTTTTTTTTTTTTTTTTTTTTAATTTTTCAACTCAAACTTTTTTACCAAACACCCAACTCAAACTAAACTTTTTTTTTCAAACATTTTACCAAACACTATTCTTTTCATCTCAACTCAACTTAACTCAAACTCAACTCAAATATTTTAACTCCAACTGACGAACCAAACGGACCTTTTAAGTCTATCATCTCTTAATGGAGGAACCTTTAGCTTAAACCTCATCTTTTTGCAATATAAGTTTTGAATCACAGCCCGGTGGGTTGAGTATTATGCCTTTTACTTGATCTTTGACATTCAAATTTTAACTATTTTAAAACTAAAATTTTAAACTAATTTGCATTTTTTTGATATAAAGGGGTTCGTTTGTAATTTCACTCCTCTATTAAATTTCATTGCCTCATAACTTGACAACTGGCCATTTCGGTTGGCAAAACTAATTGAAAGGGTAAATTTGCTAACAGTTTAAAGTTCAGAGAGATGAATGTTACAAATCAAAATTCGAAGGTATTTTATGACCACGTCTAAAATTTTGGAAGAAAATATGAAATTTGTCCAAAAATTTATATAATACAACGTATATATGAAGATCTTGTCTTGATATTAGTTGTTGTTTCTACTCATTGAAAAAAAATTTGTACATAAATTTAAAAAAAATGAATACCACTAAGATCAATCGACTTAAGAACATGCAGTTCTCTTACAAATACGACCATTCCACAAAATTTCTCAACAATACAGGAACGTGAAAAATTAGACATATTATTGCTCCTACATATAGAAAATTTCTCCCAAAAAAAAAAAAAAACAAATATATATATATAGAAGAAATAATAGAACATTTCTACATATACAACCACATATTTGGTTTCCTTTTTCCTTCATAAAAGTTTCTTGCTGTAGCTAATAAACTCTCTATATATTCTGCTCTTTAAGAATTCTTTAAAATAAAAAAAATACACACACACACACACACACAACCACAACAACAAACAAAATCAAAAACAAAACTAAGTTATTGTTTACAAAATATAGAGAGAAAACTATATAAAATGAAAGATCAAATAGTCTTTACCCATGAATCATGATCTGCGGCTCTTCTATGAATAAATAGCTAGGAGTTTAATATATACGCGGCTAGGTTGCTCTATTTGGAACTTATGTCATGCATATATGTCTATGGATCATGGTAATTGCTCCGAGTAACTTTGTAAGCCAATGCCATTGTGCTCTTTGGAAGGACCTGAAGGCGGGATTGGAGATCCTTTCGGTAAGAAGCCGAGGAAGGTGTTCGCCGAATTCTGAGACTTGCAGGGCTTCACCTTGAAATATTGATCAGTCTGTCTTGAGCAATGAGTGTTGCCAACGATGAAGATGAGCACCACAAGAAACCAAAGCACTAGGAGTTGTATTACTAGATCACGTACTCTTTTCCCCATTTCGGCAAACAATTATGCGCTCACGCTCAGAAGGGAATATTAAATATTTTTAGGGACTAATTAGTAAAGGGCTTCAAGGATAGAGAACCTTTTGATGAGAAGAGAAGCTGAAAAAGAGAATTCATTAACTTTATTATGTTATAAATGAAGGAAACATGGATTGTGTTTTAATGGTGGGTGTGGGGATCAAATGACTTGAGTATATATAAAGGATACATATATAATACTTATAATATTAACTAAGATGTTGTTTCAAGACATTTAATGAGGGATTGTGGAAACATAGGGAAGTAAAATCTGGCTCATGTCCTTTTGGATTCAGCTGTTGGGCTGTAGTTTTATGCTATGGCTATTGATGAGTAATAGTGAGTAATAAATAATGTGAATATAGTTTGGTGTTGCCACTGTCTGTTTGAATAACAAGATAGCAGGTGGTTGTGGACAATAATTTGGCGGAAATATCACACCTGACGTCATCAGAAAATGCAAAATTTGAATTCCCTTGTCTCAAGTTAAAAAAATAAAAAGATAATTGAACGGGTCATGAGGAGATTGGTGTGGAATGAATACTACAATTTTCAAAGAAAAAAAAAAATGGAAGAAGAGGAGAAATTTGAGAGTGAAAAGAGGAAGTGTGTTACATGGTTAGGTGAACTTGTGGGCCTATGCGAAAATAAATATTGGCCGACTAAAAGCAACTGAAAGTCTGAAACCGTTTTCTGTCACTCCTCAAACAAAAATAAAAACTTGTAACTCTAAAATAAAATTAAAAAAAAAATATATATATATATATATATATTGTTCCCCTTTCCTTTTGGTAATGGGAGGGGGTTGAGACTTCTCTAAAGGGGATTTCGATTGTGTGATGTCATGTCACATGCTCTCTCCATCCTTTGGGTCTTTAAAAGGGGACCCAATAAAAACCCCAGAGTAAAGGAGTTCTCCGACAAGAGTTGTGAGCAAAGACTAGTTTTTGTCCCAAATTCTTTCTTAATTAATGACTCCATGTATATGTCTGTCCAATTTCTCATTAAACAACACTAATTTTTGTTTTTCCACCCAAAACTACACTGACTTATGCTTTGTTATACTACTATAGTTTGACATATAAAAAGCTCTAATTTAATATCACCGAGAGGAAATAAATTTGTAAAAGAAAAATAAATTATCACAAAACACATAAATTTTTATATATACTTGTCTTAATATGAGATTACGTCCTGTTTTAGTCGCTGTAGTAAATCAATATGATGATCAATAAGTTTACAAGAGAAATCGCATGTCGTCAAAACTCTCTATGTTTTTCTTTAAACTCTCTAGTGATACCCTGTGATGATACTCCCCTATTAATAAATTTTTTTAAAATAGTATTATTGAAATTATAACTGTGAAATCTTCAAAATATTCTTAATGAAACGATTCTCAAATGCTAGATAGGCAACCTTACTAATAAGGTCCATCTACGTATTGTCTCTGTATAGGGTATTAATTAGACTCCACAACTTAATAATAAGTCCATTGAGTAACAAATTTTAGGGTTTCAACAACTTTTTTTGTTCCTTCTTTTTTGTTGAAATGGGTTCAACAATAATAACTGTATCATTATGGTATTGTTTTGGTTTGCTATCATAAAAAAATGTGTGACGCTAACATAAACATAAAATATAGTCATTTCACATTGAGAATACCCAGCAGGATGAGTTTTAGTAGAATTTAATTACTACACTTTTGATGGCATATGATTTAATAGGATTTAAGTCTTGCCATTGTGTAACATATGTGATATGCAACAAGTACATTATGTTGCACCACACATACCGGCTACCGCTGTTAATTATTGACTAGTGTTTTATGGTTACTTATTTACACCAACCACTTGAATAAAATCCGTCCACATTGTCACAACATTAATAAATGCAAATGGGACCTCATACGGCGAACGAAAATATGAAAAATAATTAAATAAAAAATAATAATAAAATAAAATAAATCAAAGATATAGATAGTGATTCAAGTGACCCCACTTGCTGCGGATGACCATTAAATGAGAGGAGACAGATTGATTATGAAATGGTACTATATGTGAATTTTTTCTATATTTGCCTGCTGAGCTTTTTTGAGTTAAAAGGGAAATGCATGCTCTCTCTGTGTTCTGGTGGGTAATGAAGCACATTCTAGGATATGGTGTGGTAGTTGTTGCTTGGGACAATCCTATTGATCTAGGTCACAACATTTATTATATGTGTGTGTGTATATATATATATATATATTTTTTTTTCAGATACAATGTTATCTACATTTTTGTTGTTGATTAAACTCGTTAATCACGTTATCAGATTAATTACATCCGTCTCTTACTTTTAAAATAATTCACGATTTGTCAATTGAATTTTAAAAACTTGCACCTGACTCTCTAAATATTGAATTAATCCTACTTGACCTCTATCCGAATTTCTGTTACCAGAAATGCAAGTTTCCTTGCATGTGGCCCGTCCGTACTTTCTAAGGCACTACCTGAGACTAAGCATGAGAGAAGGGGTCAGAACATAACCTTTTTGTGTTCAAAGAATTGTTCGAGTGAATAGATAACACATGTAATTAAGTCTCACTTAATCCATTTTATTAGAATTTACATTAAAAACAAATGGAAAAAAAAAATCACAATTATCATACTTAATTCCTTTTTTCAAGTCTATTTTTAATGACAATTTTAAGAGAGTGAGTTAAACGTGAGACCGTTGAAAATTTAAACTGAGAAGTGAAAGTTTTTAATCTGATGTATCTAACACCTTCGAATTTTATCCTATGAATTACTTTATTTATGTTTAAATTACATGATAGGTTCAGTAGCATTGAAAAAAAAAAAATCCTGATATGGTTGGATGCTCTACTTAATTATATTCCTCCTCTAGCCTTTTGCTTTGTTTTTGCTAACTAGGACAGTTGCAAACTTCTAAGGAATATTGATATCGATGTTACAGTTTCAGACTTAGAAAATTACCTAATAGTTGGGAGACCAAAAAAAAAAAAAAAAAGATTTAGAAAAGTCAAAAGTATAAGAAGTCGATAAAGAAATTACTCACATATAAGGCCATAAATGATGTGGGGTATCGAAATAAACTATACATGTGTTTGTGTATTTACTATCGTCAAACGATAAGATCCACACTGTAGTTACATATGTTTTTCACATCTTTGTTTGTTTCACGAACCAATGTACTATCCTACTTTAACAGTTAGAAGTGGGAAGGTATCTAATTAATTAACTATCCTTCATCTATGTGGACGACGAATTTCACAATTAACTAATTAGTGATTAATGATGAATTCATGGGTTGTTAGATTGGTTGGTCAATTGACATATCGGTTGCATCCGTCGCACCGGTCGACATATTCCAAGAACAACAAACAAAAAACACAATAAATTATGTAAAGTTATAACAGAGATATATAAATTTATAGAGATTCACTTATTAATTAAAGCTACTCCTTTATCGGGCTTTGGGATTCGTTTACTATATTTGATGGATGTATTTTAATCAAAATTGTGAGTAAGCAAAATGCGAAAAGGAGAGAGAATACGGGAAAAAGGAAAATAAGTACAATAAGAATGTGTGTATTCTACCAAGTGTCCCTTTGTGTGTAAAAGGTCTTCATATTAATGGTTGGAGAAGACATATGGGTTTGTTACCTAATTGCATTTGTGATTTGATCTTCAATTATGGGAGATACTTTCATTTTCTTACTGTCTTGACTTTCCCTTCTTAATTTGCTCCGCCTGATTGGATATGATTTAGTGCTGAGTAGTAGTTGATCTTGGGCCTTAATTCTGTGATTGTTGTTGATTTAGCTTCCTTATTTTTAATGAAAGTTTTGGCCTCTTCTATGGTGTATCAGGAGCATTAAAACTTCATTTACGTGAACAAAAAGGGAAAAAAAAATTTAATTTAAAAAGTTGGCTTTTGTGGGTAGGTGGTAAGTATATCAGGAGGATTTACCGGTTAGAGAAGGTATTTTGGGCAAAGTTCCCTTGCTAATTTTGCAATAATTGACTATTTGATGGGGGCATTAACGAAATTTTGTCATAGGTTCAATCATTTTAAAATAACCTAAATGATGTTTTGTGAAGTTCAGTAACACATGGAATAACTCTAGTGACATCATCTTGTATGTTTAGTAAAAATTACTTCAGTTTTGAGTTGTGAACACATTTTTTGGGTTGGAATTTGGAAGCACCTTATTTCCAACAATAAATTGGTGTAGACATAAGCGATTATCATCAAGTTGATGACCAAACATTGTACGTTAATAGAAGTAGTAGTTACAGAAAAGTCATGAAAACAAAAAAAGAAAAAAAGAAAAAAAAAAAAGGAAAATACCTTTAGTGAGTTTGAGGAAAACATTTGAATGGAATTATTTGAGATAATGGAAAATTTTGAATTAAAAAATTTGACCTGTCATTCGAATTGACGTTTGGATGTTAACATTTCGAACATAACATTTGAATGTAAATATTTAAATATACAGTTAAAAGTAGATATTCGAAAAGATATTAAGAAAGATGGAAAATGGCATCTAAAATGATTTTCAAAATTTTATTTTTATAGATCACTATAGAACATATATCAGAATTGAGATTAATTGTCATTTAAGAACAAAAACTCAAATGGCATTTGAATGTTCTATTTCCTAGTGTTTTTAGCAAGTGTATATTTGGAACGACTATTCAAGTGGAATTCTCCAAATATTTCCATATGGTTGCGCTGAATGGATGCTTAGCAATGCATGAAGGCATTTCAAACATCACTATAAAGGTAAATTAAAAAAGTTCCTACGACCAAATGTAATAAAACTTAGGGGGTGTTCGGGGGTGTCTCTAAACGATGTTTTACCATCTAGTTTCAAACAAATGTTTGGGGGAGTATTTGGTTTTCAATGAAACTTTTGCAAATCTCTACAGTTACTCAAACTTTAAAAGTTCACAAATTTGTTATTTCAAGTCGAAACGAGATTATTTAAAAAATATATATATGCAGAATTTTAGCGTGAATGAAACAAGATCTATGTTAATATATATTTTTTTAACACATTTCAAGAATTTACACTTTTTCACTCCAAATAGTTTTTTTTTTTTTTCCAACCAAATACAAATTTTCAAAACTCAATTAAACTCCAATCAAAATATCTTCAAAACTTTGTGAGCCTCCAATTGTCCACCCCAAACAACCCCTCGATGTTGATTACTTACAAAGCCTAAGGGCATGTTGAGCCGTCGTATTGTACTGTATAATATGTATTGTATTTTACTATTGTTATACAGTATGATGTTTGGTTTTACTATACAATAATATTAAATAGCATTATACATTGTTTGTTTGCCAATTTAGGTCATGATCCCAGGACCAGAGTTAGGTTTTGGGATGGGTTTCATGACTTGGGTTAGAGTCGAGATACAGAATCGAGGTTGGAATTATGATCAGGTTTCGAGATAGGGAGTCGGGTCGGATTTCAGGGACGGGCTGAGGCAAGGGGTAGAGTTAGGTTTCGCAACAGGGGCCAAAGTTGAGATTTGCGATGGGAGTCGTGTTCAGGATTGGGTTTCGTGTTGGGGACCGAGGTCGGGTTTCGTGGTCAAGTTTCAAAATTGGGGTCGAGTTGGGGGTCCATGTCAGGTTTTGGTACGAGGGGCTATGGTCAGGTTTTAAGACAGGGTGGGTGGTGTCATTTTAGGTCGGGTTTTGGGATTGTGGTCATGGTCGGGTTTCCAGTTAGTAACTAGGCAGTTATCAATTGACAACCAAATGCCGGTTGGTTATCAGTCAGTAATTCAGTGGTTATTGATTGGCAACCAACAGGCGGAGGGTGCTACCGAATGGTAACCAATTGGTGTCACCTTGAGATACTAATTGGCGTTAGTTGGTAACTTAAGGATATAATTGGAATTCTTAAGTAGACAAATAAATTAATCAATATTACATGATGTCAACTTATATAGCATTTTTGGCAATAGTTTTTTCTATTGTGGAGAAAATCAATCATAGGCATGATTTTGTGGTTTTTCTCTAAAGTTCGTAGAGAACAAAGCCTGGTTGCTGTTGAATTAGGGCATAACAGATACCAAAATAGCTTCACTCGCTGTCAATTTGGAGGGCTTCTTCCATAATTTGAAAATTTTAGTTAACAGGAGATCAAAACTTCAAAATACGCTGAACTCAGGGCCAAATTCATTAATACGTCCATCTGAAGGGCTTCTTCCACAATTTTCTCTGGCATTATGCACCCAAATAGACTCATGGGCCTTTCAATGATTTCAAGCCCAAATGGGCTCAATGTCCATTAATGTGTTAGTTTGGCGCACGTGATCTTGATGTCGGCATTGCTCCATTTCACGTGGAATGCAGCCGCCACCAACACAAAGCATCAAAGATTCAAAAGTAAATATAAAGCTTACAAAGCTCTATGAAATTGGAAATATAGAATATAAAACAAAAATAAGGAAATTCCGATAAAAGTTAAATCCAGTCCTCAAAATTACAAACTCAAAAAAAAAAAAAAAAATGCAACAAGCAAATTCCTCTAATAATGAATCAAGGACAAGAAACAGCTTTACATAAACGCAAATAAAATGATCCGTACATATTATAAAAAGAATTCCTATGTGTCAACTTGTCTAATTCAAAAACATAGCGAAACATAATCACATATAAAATTAGTCACATGACCGTGCTGACATCAATTTTTGGGAACAATCCGGAAAATAGACATTTACAAATAGAAAATCTGGAAATAAATTATCCTTAAATTTAAAAAATAAAAAAACAAAAACAAAAAAGAGGAATCCCTTTATCCGGGGACTCGAACAATGAGATATTTTTAAAAATCTATATATATATATATTTATATTTATATATATTTACATCAAGTCTTATATCTGGTATTGTTTGTTGTTTTGTATTGTGAACTTCAATTGTTATAAATATGAACTCAAGTTATTAAAAATATGAATTTATGCAAAAGAAAATTTAGTTAAAGTGAATGTGAATCCTCCTTATTTTATATTTCATTTTGTATGAATTCACATTTCAAATAACTGAAGTTCATATTCACAATAACTGAAGTTCACCCTATCGGAGATCATTCGATACCAGATATGAGACCAATCGGATGCGATGAACACTGTTAGTGCTATTCAGAATCCAGTTGCGGAGGCACCAGAAGCGAATATTGTTGAAGATATTAGAGACTCTCTTTCGGTTGTTAGAAGTGGGATGGTTTGCTATACACTCCGGGATGGGAATAGGGTTGCTCACTTTTTGGCAAAATATGCTATTTCTAAGTCTGTTTATTGTTTTGGAGTTGTTTATGTTCCAAGATGGCTTGGTCCGTTTGTGAAAGCCGATCTTGCTATTTGATCTTTATTAATGAATTTCATTTTCAAAAAAAAAAAAAAGACATGAGACCAATCGTATGTATATATTTCATTTATATTATATAAAAAAAAAATACCGTAGTAGAAATAAAGATCAAAGAATGTGAGTAAAATATACGTGAAGTCAAAATTACCTCCAAAAAGGCAATTAAAGATCTCTCAGACGCCTTTTAATCATCTTCAAAAAAAAATTTTAAAAAAATTAAAAACTTAATTTTGAACTTACCAGTGAATGAGGGAAAAATAATATTTTTAACCGAAAACTATACCCGACTGTACGTGGCCATTAGAGTGGGAATAGGAAAATAAAGACTTATTCATCATCTTAGCGGAGTGGTATCACCATTTATATATAATCACAAAGCCTTAGGTACTTAATAATATCCGGTAATATAGACTTCAATTCCTGTGAATATAAACTTCAGTTATTAGGAATGTGAATTCATGCAAAATGAAATTTAACTAAAATGAACGTAAATCCCTCCTATTTTATATTTTCTTATGCATGAATTTACAGTCTTAGTAACTGAAGCTCATATTCACAGAAACTGAAGTTCACATTATGGGATATCATCATGTATCAAATTTATTTATGACCATTCCATAATATAATAACTTGTCATTTCGATTAACAAGAAGTTAACCTTTTTTAAAAGAGAAAATATTAAATCAAAGATAAGACCATATCTTCCTATGTCAATCTCAAGCACTATATGATATAGAAAATAATACAAAAATTTAAAATGTGTTCAGAAAAAATATTTAAAATAGATATTATCTTATTCGTCATGTCGATACGAGCATTTGATATAAAAATCATCTTATTTCGATTTGAAATGAGAAAGTAATAGACTTTTAAAGTTTGAGTTTTTGAAAATGAAAAATAAGGAAAGTTTGGTAGTGAGTTGAGATTTTAAAAACCAAATGATAAAATACCATTTAGAGTTGTGCCCCAAATGGGGCGTAGATTTTTTTTTTTTTTTTTTTTATATATAATTATTAGAGGTGTGTTAGTGTGTAAGAAGTACCTAATAAACATTCATGTCTTTAAATGCAATTTTATTTAAGGGTATATCAGTGATAATAAAATTTATTAAATTAGAATGTGAGAAAAGTAAGCAAAGTGTGACAATAGACCTACCTTTATTATAATCAAAGAAGTTTAATTTTTAGTTATTAGAGGTGTGTGAAAAGTAATCTTACCAAAAACTTTTGTCTTTGAACGTAATTTTAATTAAGGATTATTTAATAATATATAATTTATCACGGATTAGACTCTTCAGTCTTTTAGTTGTATTTTCTTGAATTTTTCTATCTTTTTTTTCCCCTCAAATAGTAGTTATGGTTATTAAAAAAAATAATAATCATTGAAACCATACCTATATATATTTATATTTTTTATTAAAAAATAAAATTCTTTTATTTAACTAACTTGGGAATTTAGTTAAAAAAATTATCAATCAAAATTGAATACTAAAGATTTTCTTTTTCAATTTTGATCTTTCTCATCATCACAATTACATGATTAACAAGATTGAGAGAAAAGATAGTAGCAGTGACTCATAATTGATAATTCAAATCAATTAGCTGTGATCTTCAGTACAATTATCATAAATAAAATTGGGGCTCAATTTTATTTATATTTGCGAATATTTTTTGGATTACACAACACTTTAGTTTAATACAACATAAACAAGGGCCATGATATATTCAAAAGAGTAAATATTTCATGTAAAAAAACATCAGTTTTTGTTTAATTTATCAAGCTGAAAATGTCATACAAAATTTGTTTAAAAATAGTAGTCCTAGCAATAACATTAAACAAGAGTATATAACAATTTTAGGGAACTATTTAACACATACGAGAGTACATATATAGAACAATCATTGAACATCCAACTCATCTTGAAAACCAGCATTATGCAAATGAAAAAAAAAAAAAAAAAAAAAAAAAAAAAAACACGGGTCGTTGTGAACATAGAAATGCAGGTTAAGAGTATTGTTAGTGTGGCTAAAGCGTATGTTAGAGTAATAAAACAAGAAAAACAAATGGATAGATCGGTTAACCCGTTGATTTACACAAAATATCAGGAAAACTGCATCAAAATCCGTTAATTCACACGGATATCAGAAATTGACATCAAAGTTAGTTGATTGATCAAAAATACCGAAAATTGGAAAGAAAAGAGTAAACACTTAAATTTTCATTAATCAAACTACTATATTTTTTGTATATGAGTGAACTTAGATATTTATTGGCTAAATTGTCCGCAACGGAAATGAGAAACTACAAATTAATAAAGAAAATAAGTAACTCCGAAAATTTAAAAAAAAATTTTATTATTTAACTCAAGAATAAATCCAAAATTAAGCTCAACTTTCTTAACTAAAATTGTAGTAATGAAAACTTTCTTAATTATAAAATTGCTAATTGTTTTTTGTCTATCAATAATTATCTTAGAGTCAAAAATATGATTCTCGATTTCGACATGATTTATTTGACAGTATGGCTTCATCAGCTGTGATTTTGGAGACAAATCAAAATTTTCCTCTGATGTATGAGAGGGTTTGTCTTTTGTAGATGTCTATTCAATTCTCGCCCGTTAGTTGAAAGCTTTTAATTTTGTGGCTTTTAGGTTAAAAAAATAAAGGGGATTTTTTGGTTGTAATTTTATCTCTAAAGCTAGATCTAGATCATCGAAACACTGTGCTTTTGTGGAGGACACAATAGTCATTTTGTGTCTAGGGATAATTTTTATATGATTTAACAAGCACGTGGACACTTTAGACATTTACATAAAAATGGTGTAATGTGATATTTTGACTAAATGTTGTGTGGTTTGGATATCTTTCCTTTTCATAAGCTCGGAGAATTCTCATAACAATAGACTTTTATGATGTGTGCGTTTACAGCTCGGTCCAGCAACCAGGGATAGGCACAACAAGACATATATTTCAATATGGACGTATAATAAAACTTAAAATAATAATAATAATAATAATAATAATAATAATATCAAAGTATAAAAAACAAACGATAAAATTTTAATTAGGACTGT
>JAFMPE010115334.1:9639-21619 GCA_024759925.1 Ficus religiosa | reverse complement strand
TTTTTTTTTTTCCAATTAATAAAAAAAAAAAATTTGTGCTGAAAAAAGAATATTATTTAAGTACCGACTTAAAATCCCCTTAAAACCCTTCTTGGAGAGAACATATACAAGCACACCCGCAAATGTTGTTGGTGAGAAGAGCGGCGAGGGCAACAGCCCAAAAGAAAAGAGGCAGCGAGAAACGAAACGAGACGTACACCCAGATACTCTCTCTAAACTAGAGGTTTCTAAGAAGAAAGGAGCTCAAAATGGCGAGGAAGAACAAGAGAGGCGGAAGATCTCTCGTCACCGAAGCCACTAGGATCCATGTTCGCGAAGCCCTCGACCAGTTCCAAGCCTCCGACGCCCAAGGTAACAACTTTAGACCCTTTTTCTTTTTGTTGTTTTGTTTGGTTTCTGAGAAAATGGAGAAGAAAAGTATTTTTTATCGGCTATTGTAGCGATTATCTTCTGGTTATTTGCGAAAGGCTCTTTCTTTTGATTTGTGTTCGGATATGGCGATGCAATCAACAATGATTAGCACTATTTTGATATGTACATGAGTTGTATATCTTTTTTTTTTTTCTTAATTAATTTATTTTGGAGATTGAAGAGATTATGACTGATCGTATAAATTAGTTCCAGTGCTCGAGAAAAAAACCAGGAATGTTCGCATTGATTGGTTTTGGCCTGAAGTTTTATTATTAGTTTTCTTTTTTCTTGTGTTTTCTTTGAAAAATACCTGTAAATGTTATGTTAGCAGGCATTCAAGTTTTAAAAAAAAAAAAAAAATGTAAAGGGCTTTCTAATTTTTGCACTACTTCAGTGTTTTGATTCTTGGATAGCTTCTATCATTGAAAGTTTGTTAAATGTATGTGAACTTATACTGCAGTGTACACATTTGAGGCTGGTTTGGCAGCCCACGACCGCGCTTTTGTGCATGGCTTATGCCGGAAACTGGGTTTAATTTCCAGGAGTTCTGGGTAAGTGTCCGTCTATTTTAGGCCTTGCTAAAAGTATAGCTTGTGTTTCGCATTAATATGACTTTAGATGAGAAGAACTTCACATTCCTAACATGGCTTCATACACCAATGTTGCATAGGCGTGGTGACCAACGGTGTCTTTCTGTTTACAAGATTAAAAAGAAGGCAAAAACCAGCAAAGGATCGGACGATCTTCCTTCTCTGACCTTTTCTAAGGAGGCACAAGACGTATTGCAGGATATATTTATGCAATACCCCCCTGAAGATGGGGAAGAGGGTAAAGAGATGGTTGGGGAAGCTAGTGCAAAGGTTCGTAAGGTATTTCGGTGGGGAGACGATATTTTCTCTAAGCCATTTATGGGCAAGGAAGTAATTGCAGAGAAGGTGGAATCGCTTGCTTATAAAGTAAAGAATGACGCAAAGTTGAGACAGGTCTTAATGAATTAACATGATGTTTGACCTTTTGTTATAGTTCTTACAATTTTTAGGTTAAAATTTTTTTCGTTTCTCAGTGTTAAGGGTTTGTAAATTCATGCACGCAGGTTATTCAAGCGACGTCTAAGCTTCCAATTGCATCCTTTAGGGATGTGATTACATCAACGCTTGAATCTCACCAGGTTATTTTTCTTCAATTAGCTTAAACTTATTCTTCAAACTATCCACTCATTCACATTGCAGATGCATTATCGAGTGTTAGATAGACATGTTATTTCCTATATAAGCATAAGAAAGATTAAGAGATATGTCCATTTCTCTCTCAGCGTTCTAAAACACTTTCCTGTCTCGTGGTGCTGTTATTTAGATGAATGCCCTTCCTTTATAGTTCATTTCATTTATTTGTTCCCTCTCTCCAAGCAGGTAGTTCTTATATCTGGCGAGACTGGTTGCGGAAAGACTACTCAGGTTACCACTTCTTTGCTTTGTGTTTTTTTATGGTACATATTTACTCATATTGTTTGTCTGACCTGTCTCAGAAGAATCCCTTCTTTCACTTTTGATAGTGTTTTTCGGATTCCATTGATGGCTTTATTGTTTCCATATTGTTGGTTTTTTTTTTTTTTTTTTTTTTTTTTTTTTTTTTTTTTTTTTAATCACATAGGTTCCGCAATATATTTTGAACCATATGTGGGCAAAGGGTGAGGATTGTAAAATAGTGTGTACACAACCTCGACGACTCTCAGCCATGTCAGGTTTATTGTCTGCTTTATAAACTGAAGTTCTTACTTTGTTTTTGTAACCTTTCTGCCTGTCCCTCCTGTTTTGAACTTGAAAAAGTTCTTAGCTTTTGCAATTTTCATGTCTAGTTGCTGAGAGAATAGCCTATGAAAGAGGAGAACAAATTGGCGAGAATATTGGATACAAGGTAATATTGTCTGTGATTTGTCTTCTGTGCCAGTATGCCTAATATTGTCCGTGATTGGTCTTCTGTGCTAGTATTCCTAATCTTAGTTAATGTGAACTGACAAAAATGTGAGAAACAGCTGTGAACTTAAAACCGGAGATTGATTTTTTCCTCTCCATAAGCAGCTTCAAACGAAATCTTCAGACACTCACCTGAAAAATCTGATGGGTGGGAGGGAATTGATAAAATCTGGAGTCATCATTATGTTCCATCAGAATTGTAGTAAATGACCACACTATTTTCTCTATTCTATAGGGCCACCCTATCAGGTGTAGATTTTTTTTTTTTGGGGGTTTCCGGCTGTAATTCTTAAATGAAATAGTTATTTGTCTTGACAACTGCTGCACACATCCATCGTGGACTATTGCGGTTTATCTTTTTAGCTGATTCCATTGGTCCATTTAGTTTTATGATATAATTTGCCTAATGGAGAGCCTTGACATAATTTGAAAAAATGTGGATATAGAATAATAGTGTTAGTTTTTCTGAATTCATCCAGCCCTCGAAAGTCAATATTTTTATTTTTTACAATGGTTAATTACATTTTCATGTCTCCTAGTTATAATTATCTCTCAATTTAACTTTTTAGAAACTGCAAAGGTATCCTTTGCATTTTCAAAACTTGTTTCAATTTCATCCCTACAGACGCCACCCCTTGCCAACCCTCGTCAACCCTTGGCATTCAGGAGAGTGACTATCTTTCGTATTTTATGGATGAATAAACAGGGGAAAGACAAAGATACCTTTAATTAGATCAAATTAATTTCTAAAATATATTTTCTTACATAAGATTCAATATCCTCTTTTTAAAAAATTCATGTTTGGTTTTAGGGTTTTTGTATGTTTTTTAAACACTAAGATAGTTTTCATAATCCTTTATTTACGTATTTTTGTGGTTTTGCCCGTTTTTCATTTGCAAAATATGTGAGGTATGATTTGAAATAAGTTATTCAAATCCAATGGTACCTTTGTAGTTTCTAAAAGCAGAAGGATAAATTGAGAAATTATTAAAACTAGGAGGTGTGGTTACGTAATTAATCCTTATTTACAATTATGAACATGCTAAAGCAGACACTGGCTCTGTTGAGCATTGTTTGTCTTGTGTTCACTTACGTTCTAATTATGGAATACTAATACAATCTGCTTTTATTGACTTTAATCGTTGTGGCAATGCTAGGTACGGTTAGAATGTAAAGGTGGGAGGTCTTCATCAGTTGTGTTCTGCACAAATGGGCTTCTATTGAGAGTTCTAGTTTCTAAAGGTCTCCACCTGGATTCAAAAACGGGATCTAAAAAAAAGGGCGCTCCTCAGATGACTCACATTATTGTGGTACTATTCATGCTTTATGTGTAGATTCCTTTAATGACTTTTCGGAATCCATCTCATTATCGTTCTTACTTATGGTTGTATGTGCTTGAAGAATTTGCTTTCACAAAATTGCATTTGAAGGCTGAAATTCTGTCTCAGTAAAATTAGCACCAAGACTGTCATGATTCACAGTGATAGATAGCTGCTAATAATTTCTCTGCCATGATGCTTCTCTTTGAAGTGGCTAAATTACTAGGCATCCGTTGTAGTTCATTATCATGGAGAACCTAACTACATAGAATTCACACCGGTCTTTCTATTTCCCCCTTTAAACTTGAGAGTTTTGTTGCGGCAAGTGAAAGATGCATATTTTTCTACTCAACAAGAAATGTCAACTGTCAAGAACTTGACCGTGAATAATGATGACAATTTCAATTGGTTATTACCAGGATAGAAGGTTGCAATGCATACATAGAATAACATTCAACATTATGAAGAAGAGAGTGAAATATTTGGAGGGTAGAGCCTTTGCTGCCTTTGGGAACTTGCATGTAGAAGATGGTTTCTTGTGTCGAATAGGGTAATAATGTATCAATATGTGATAGCTTGACCATAAGATGTAGTTATGCTGAACGTAGGGTTTTAGAAGACTTGGGAGTGATCATAGCCCAATGGTATTGAGATGCCTTTATTTGTTAGAACTTGTTGACCTCCCTATTTAACTCAATACGCGAATGTCTACTTGTTTATTGAATGAATCGTGGTTAGACTAATGTATAATGTGGTAGTGAACTAAGCTTTCCCTTTGCTAGGATGAAATTCATGAACGTGATCGTTTCTCAGATATCATGTTGGCTATTATCAGGTATGCTATATATGAGCTTTTTAACCATCACTTTAAAATGTCATAATTCCTGAAGTGGAGGTTCTTATGTAATTGATGATCTGATATTGGAACTTTTCTCTCTTTTTTGCGTGCAATTTGCAGAGACATGCTTCCCTCAAACCCTCGTATACGTCTGGTTTGTTCAAATCTTTTATGTTAATATTTTTATGATTCTTTGTGATACGTCAACCTGTCTTAGGAAATCGCCAATTTTAAAGCTCTAATACACATTGTCTGAATACTGATACATACTGCAGATAATGATGAGTGCAACTCTTGATGCTGAACGCTTTTCACAATATTTTGGTGGCTGCCCAATAATTCGAGTCCCTGGCTTTACTTATCCTGTACATCTTAAAAAACTGATTTTACCTACTTGTTTAGACTGCTTTGATTTCAGTTTCAATATTTATATTTTTGATTCTTTTCAGGTTAGAACTTTCTATTTGGAGGATGTACTTTCCATCCTAAAATCAGAAGGCGATAATCACCTTGATAGTAGTATATCATGTAGTGCACGTGAAGAGCCTGAGTTAACAGAGGAAGATAAGCTTGTTTTAGATGAAGCTATTAATATTGCTTGGTCAAGTGATGAGTTTTATCCCCTTGTAGAGTTGGTTTCTTCTGAAGGAACCCGGAAAGTGTATAATTACCAGCATTCCTTGACCGGTCTTACACCTTTAATGGTGTTTGCGGGAAAGGGTAGGGTTGGAGAAGTTTGCATGCTCTTATCTTTTGGTGCAGACTGGAAATTACAGACCAAAGAGGGATTAACTGCACTCAAGTTGGCTGAACGTGAAGACCAGCAAAAAGCTGCTGAGATATTGAAAAGACATGCGGAAGTTGCTCTTTCTGACTCTTTGGCAGAACAACGATTACTTGAGAAATATCTTTCGGAAGTGAATCCGGAACTCATTGATGTTGTTCTTATAGAACAATTACTAATGAAAATTTGTATTGATTCAGAGGATGGGGCCATTCTTGTTTTCCTCCCAGGGTGGGATGAAATAAATAGAACCCGTGACAGGTTACTCTCAAACCGCATATTCAGAGATACTTCCAAATTTGACATATTAGCTCTTCATTCCATGATTCCTACCAGGGAGCAAAAGAGGGTTTTCGACCGCTTACCTTATGGTTGCCGCAAGATTATTCTTTCAACCAATATTGCCGAAACTGCCATAACTATCGATGATGTCATTTATGTCATAGACAGTGGTCGGATGAAGGAAAAAAATTATGATCCTTATAATCACGTGTCAATTCTTCAATCTTCTTGGGTCTCAAAGGCCAGTGCCAGGCAGAGAGAGGGACGTGCTGGTCGCTGTCAGCCTGGAATCTGTTATCACCTTTACTCCAAACTTCAAGTTGCTTCTTTTGCAGATTATCAAATCCCTGAAATTAGGAGGATGCCGGTTGAGGAAATTTGTCTGCAGGTACTCATTCTCCCTTATCTTTTACCGTATTCTAGCTGAACTTTGTTGCCACTAGTCCTTGAGATCATAACCTAGATTGTGAAATTTTACTGCTGCTTCATAGCAATGTTTAACCTAGATTTCGGTGGGTTATAACTTTTATGTTCCCTCAATTCTATGATAACTCGGTAAGATGTATGTACCCTTAAGCTTAATGGAATAGAAAAATGGTTGCTGAAATCTTTCATTCAATTTTTAATGCGAAACTCATCATTTGGCATCGGTGATGCGTCCCATATCTTTTCCTACATGTAATGTTAAACAAATCATGCAGCTTAGTCTTATGTTTAGGACTGGAGTGTCTTGCCGCTCCTCTTTAGGAGATCTCCCTGTTACCTTTTCAGAATGTCACATATAGTGGATGGGTAGAGATGTCAAAACCTAATGTCATGAAATAAAATATGGAAACACCAGTTATTTATTGACCCCAAAGATCATCCTGACATTCACACGCCAGGACAAAGGAATTGATAATTATATTTTTATTGTTATTAGTATTTAAAAAAAAAAAAAAGGAGTTAAGTAGCTTCTCTTTACGGTAGACATGTTAAGAAACAATGTGCTGCCGACTCTTGTACGAAAAATCATTCCTCAAGATTATTATTATTATCTTTGCTGAATAAGGTTCTGGAATGAGTAATAGCAGAGGTTCCTCACCTCAAGAGCATGCTTTTTGGTTTGTTATATGTTGTCTTGTTTTCTTTATGCTCTTTCTTTTTTATGCTTACGCACTCGTACTGATAAAAAGACTTGAATTAATGTTTTGAAACAAACTGCAACTTACCTTGTTTTAATGTCCATTGAACTGGAGAAGTTCCTTTTTTTTTTTTTTTTTTTTTTTTAATTGTAAACTTTGAGGCCAAAGGTGTTAATCTACTAGAGTTTACATGGACAGGCAACTTTTGATGCATCAAATCCGTCACTTGGTGTTGTTTCTTATTGACAGGTGAAAATACTGGATCCAGATTGTAAGGTGGATGAATTTTTGCAGAAGACATTGGATCCTCCGGTTGTCGAGACTATACGAAATGCAGTTTCTGTTCTTCAAGATATTGGGGCTCTGACACCTGAAGAAAAACTTACAGAGCTTGGAGAGAAGCTAGGTTCTCTCCCTGTTCATCCAGTTACAAGCAAGATGATTTTCTTTGCAATATTGATGAACTGTCTGGACCCAGCGTTGACTCTGGCATGTGCTGCGGACTACAAAGACCCATTTGCTCTTCCCATGCTACCTCATGAAAGAACCGAAGCTGATGCCTGTAAAGCTGAGCTTGCCTCATTGTATGGAGGTCGTGGTGATCAACTAGCAGTGGTAGCTGCATTTGAGTGCTGGAAGAACGCGAAGGAAAGGGGCCAAGAACAAGAATTTTGCTCTAAGTATTTTATCTCTTCAAAAACCATGCAAATGTTGGCTCGTATGCGGAAGCAGCTCCAGAGTGAACTTATACACAATGGACTTATTCCAGAGGATGTCTCGAGTTGTAGCTTGAATGCACAAGACCCAGGTATACTCCATGCGGTTGTCATGGCTTGTTTGTATCCAATGGTGGGCAGATTGGCTCCATCTCAGAAGAAGACTGGGAGAAAATTAATTGTAGATACTGCTAACTGTGATAAAGTTCGTTTACATCCCAAGTCCTCTTGTTTTAAGTTATCACTTAAGAAAAACAGTCATCCCTTAGTTGTGTATGATGAAATAACACGTGGAGATAGTGGTATGTTCATTAGGAACTGTACTGTCATTGGGCCACTGCCATTGTTATTGCTTTCAACAGAAATTGCTGTTGCTCCAGCCTCGAATGATGTACGTCACAAACACAAAAACAATGAAAGTGACGACAACGACGAAAGCGGAGATGTGACAGACATTGATAATAAGTCAGGTGGAGCACAAGAAGACAAAATCATGTCATCACCTGAGAACTTGGTCAAAGTCGTAGTGGACCGGTGGCTTTATTTCAGATCAAGAGCACTTGATGTTGCTCAGATATACGTGTTGAGGGAACGATTATCTGCAGCAATCTTGTTCAAGGTACTTAAATGACTTAAATTAACTACGAATTATGCCTCATAGTTTTATTACGCATACGGGCTAATTTTGTTTCTTATGAAGTCTTATACGGATTCGTGGTTTGACCATGTGTTCTTTTGTCTGTGTAGCTTAAACATCCAAATGAAATTCTGCCTCCTGTTCTTGCGGCCTCGGTATATGCCGTAGCATGCATTTTATCTTATGATGGTCTATCTGGGGTCTCACTGCCCACAGAACCAGTGGATTCACTGACTTCATTGGTAAATGCTACAAAGATTGACAAGTCTGCACCGGAGAAGGGAGGGCCGCTGCAGAGCACAAACAAATTCCTCCAATCACTTTTTATGAGCAACAGAATACGCCAGGACACCCATTCTCGTGGCCGTTCAAGAGACCCTTCAAATTCCAGCAAGAATGGTACCGACCCTCATGGATCAGACAGCCCGGAGGGACGTTCGCCATGTAGTTCAAAGACTGACATTCATAAGCGGCGGCGAGGGAATGGTGCCAGGTAATGGTGAAACTTGTTCTCAGTTAGTTGTATACGATATATAAACTAGATAAAAAAAAAAAATGGACTTGTTGCCAAGAATCTCCAGCACATGGTGCGTGGATACCGGGAATATGGCTAGAATATATATGGCAGCAATTTTTTGAAATTCAATGCTAGAACACGTATGGTGAAACAAGCGCTGCGGTATTTTTGCCAACCATTGTTTAAGATTCTAGTAACCATTTCAATGCTTCTGTTTTTGAATTTTAGCTCCTTTTGTTAGGATAAAAGAATTTTCTGGGAAAGAAAGTAGTTACTTTCGGTACTACAAGAGTTTAAACTCTGCGTTGAAATACTTTTCAGAGACTATATAAATGGAACTTATACTTGGCTCTTTAAATGCAATATCTTGAGGATAGAGCATTGATTTCTGTCTGATCCTTCTTCAGTTATGCCAAGTTGCGTAAACTCTGATAAAGTACCCGAAGAAACAGCCTTTGGCAACTAGTCTGTTTCAGTTTGGCTGAAAATTTTCAATGTTTTACCCTTTGATATGTTGTGGGTTTATGTTGTGACGAAAGACCCGTCTTTGTTATGTTACTTGGTGGATGAAAGATACTGTTGGAGCTCATGGTAACCAAAACTATCTAATCAAGTCTCGAGAAGTTTACACGTAGAAATGACATAATGAAAGCGAGCAAAATCATTACAGGCAATCCCATTTAAAAAAAAAAAAAAAAAAAAAATCATTATAGGAAAATAGACTCGCGTAAGAGTTCTTCAGGCTTGAAATTTCTCTTTAATAAATGGGACTTGTATTTTAAAAAAAAAAAATATATATATATATATATATATATATATAGAGATAAATGTAGTTATGGGTGTTCACAGCTTAAATCGCTATGGGTTACAGTTATTTTGGCTAATCTGAGTTATAAAATTCTTTTAGTGGGGTTTGGTGCCTGCCAAGTCCAATAATGGTTGTTTGATTACTTTTTATCTATGCGATATCATCTGTGAGCATTTATGTTAAAATTTTATATTATTGTTTTTTTTTTTTTGGGTAAATTACGATATTTGATGTT
Source organism: Ficus religiosa (assembly GCA_024759925.1). Taxonomy (NCBI): domain Eukaryota; kingdom Viridiplantae; phylum Streptophyta; class Magnoliopsida; order Rosales; family Moraceae; genus Ficus; species Ficus religiosa. The sequence goes on along the minus strand of JAFMPE010115334.1, from coordinate 11,975 downwards.
GCGTCAAGTAAGAAGAGAGTATATTTCTTTATTATTAATTTGTTCTTTTTCCCCCCCAAAACAAAAGGAGGAAAAATTCGAGGAGAAAGAATAAAGTGAAAAATAAAAGTCTAGGGCAAAAGTAAAAGAACCCAAAACCTCATCTGAAACCGTGTCCCATCGGGCATGGGAATTAATTCTTATTAAGTGTTTGGATCTTCAATCTAAGTCCAATTTTTATAATTTAATTTTTATCTTTTTTCTTTAATTTTTTTATTTTTATAATTTTATAATTTAAATTTTAAATTGTTATTTTTTTATTATTGTTACATTTTATATAGAATTTGAGAAGAATAAAGTAAGTTTTATATTGATATTTTTTAACACATTTTAATTTTTTTTATTTTTTAATTTAAATATTTTAGAAAATATATAATCAATTTAAATTGAAATTTTACAATTTAAACTTTTAACACTAAACGCGTGACAAAGCAGAACAAAAAGGGAAAATCAAAACCCCTCTAGATTCCCACTTTTATTCTTAAGCCAGCAATAAAAACGAGAAGAACAATTCCCCAAAAAAATAAAATAAAATAAAAAGAAGAAGAAGAAAATAAAAGGAGAGAAAAATGGGAATGATAATAGCGATGAAAGGACACCCAGGGACAGGGAAGAGTACTCTAGCAAACTCCATCGCCGCCGCGCTCTCCCTCCCTCTCCTCGACAAGGACGACATCCGCGACTCCAGTCTCCCCCTCCAACACACCCTCTCCTCCCTAACCTCCCCCTCCCACGCCTCCTCCCTCCTCAACGACCTCTCCTACTCCGCCATCTGGCGCCTCGCCTCCACCCAGCTCCGCCTCCGTCACAGCCTCGTCGTCGACTCGCCCCTCTCCCGCCGGGCCCACCTCGACCGCCTCCTCCACCTCGCCTCCTCCCACTCCGCCCGCCTCTTCATCGTCGAGTGCAAGCCCTCCGACGTGGCCGAGTGGCGCCGTCGGCTCGAGCTCCGCGCCGCCGCCTCCGAGGGAGGAGAACCTGCCGCAGATGGCGGTGGATGGCACAAGCCGGCCACTTGGCGGGATATTGAGAGGCTGCTGGAGGGGTACGGCGGGTGTACGGACTACGATGTCGGTGAGGTGCCTAGGATTGTTGTGGATACGACCGCCGTCGGTGTTGGGGTTGAGGAGCTGGTTTCCGGTGTGTTGGAGTTCATCGAGTCTTGTGGTGGTCCTTCCTTGGATAAGCAGCTCAATTCCACGTGTAATTAATTTAAAATTGCTTAGGAAAAAGTAAACTAGTTTATATATGTTGATTTGTGTATTGTATATATGTGTATTGGACTTATCTTCATTTAATAGTTGCATCATTTTGTAGAAGTATAGTATTATGATTTTGTCTTATATATTTAATAATTAAAAATAAAAATAAAAAAACCATGATGATTTTGTATTTGTAGAAGTTTAAAGGATACTTTTATATCAAGTAAAGGAAATTCTATGTCGGTCGTTAGTTGGTATTTTAAGTTGAATATGCTTATCTTGACACACGACAAACGGATTACTTGTCATTTTTCATAACTAAAAATGGCATTGAAATTCCAAAGAGAACGGAACTGATTAACATGGAGGAGAAATAAATAATAGTTTTCACATAATAATTGAAGTAAGGGTTTTTTTTATTGGTACGTCTTGAACTTATTATAAAATTGTAATTTATATCCTGAATTTTTAATATTGGTAATTTATACTCTAAACTTACAAATCTGTAACAATATGCACAATATTGATAAATGATATTGATTTTTTAATGAAAATTGATACTTCACTTGCATAGAGATTGTTAATTATTGAAGATAAAAATGATTATATATGTCATGAATTAACAACTCATGTATAAATCACATATTAATTTCCTTTAAAAGATTAATACTATTGTCAATAAATTACTATATATTTGTAAGTTAAATGTGTAAATTGTCAAAATTAAAAATTTATGATGTAAATTACAACTCGACTATAAGTTTAGGTGTATCAATGCAAAATAACCTTGAAATAAATAACATGTTTTTAAAATTATTTAAAGTAAATATCAAATTTATAATATAAATGATTTATTTACGTCAGATTTATCAGGTAAATGTAAATATGTCATTCACAAAATAAATTTTTCATTTACTCAATAAATTTATCATATATTTTACATATTTTAAAAATTTTCATGCCAAAACATGCACCTAACGCATATTGCTCCCATTAAAACTGTTTTCCTTTCTAATTTTACTTTAAAAATTTTACAATTTTCTTATTTTATCCACGTTTATATCATTATATAAGTCTTCATCAAAAATTTTACTA
>JAFMPE010115318.1:0-11982 GCA_024759925.1 Ficus religiosa | reverse complement strand
AAGTTGGTTATTTCAAATTACTCTTACTTTAAGATTGTTATTGAGTTATGCGGCGCTAATAAGCTTATAATCCGTGGACGTTAAACTGAACTCAATAATTTATATATATATATATATATATATAGATTTGGGTCAGGTTTTAAAGTTTCACTAAACAAACCTAAGATTTCTGTTATAACCGGAAAGAAAGGATAAAATTGTCATATTGATATTTATTCGAGATATTGCAAGGAAAATTAAAGAAAATGTTGAGCGTTTCGGTTAAGTCTAGCTTGACATAAAGACAAAAACATATATGGGCTCCACCTCTGGAGTTTTCTCCCCTTATTGTCTGAACCGAAACTACTCTTCTATTAATTAAATAATTATTGTATCATTACATTTCTATAAACAAACATTTACATTGTTGAACCTAAATAATCTTTGTCAAAAACACGTTTGGCTTATTCATAATACTAAGTACAATATTTTAAATATACCAAGGCCTGTTTGTTGCATAGCATAGAGGAGGACTGAATATAACTAGATTTTAGTCCCTTGTTTATTTGAACATAAATTTTGAAAGACTAAGCTGAATTATCTCTTATTTAGTCCATGACTTACTCCTCATGAAAGGGGATTCAGCTGTCCCAAGGACAGGATTAGCGTTTTATATTCTTGGCAACAGTCACCATTTTTTATTTTTATCTCTTCGTTTCCCCTCTGGTTTGGGATTTCAGTTCTTTTTTTTTTATTTTTTATTTTTATTTTTTGCACTTATCCGTCTATTATATATCCTTTTGTCTTTGTGCAGATAAAGATAAAGAGAAGGTAATAGTGTGAAAAAGGAGGTCGACAATTAGTTAAGATTATCATATTAAATCTAAAAATTGGATAAACAGTTGTTTGAATATTTTTTAAAAAAAGTTTTAAAATTAAATTTAGAATTTGTATTAAATTTTAAATTTTTCCCAAAATTTGATATTTTTGTTAAAATGTCAATATTTTGTGTTAATCTAATCCTATCATACCATTATAATTTCAAACATAGAATAGTATTAACGAAAATCCAATCCTATCCACTCCTGTACATTTCAATTCAATCATTTATAGTATTATCCTATCTAATGTTATCCAATCTGTACACCGAACGGACCTAATAAAATGTTGAATTGTGTTGTTTATTCGCACTTGCAGATTCAAGCTACGTGACAAATGGATACTTGGATGACACCATAATAAACTGGATACCGGGAATGAAAGACATGCGTCTGAGGGACATCCCAAGCTTCGTTAGAACCACCGATCCAAACGACGTCATGCTCAACTTTGCCGACACCGAGAGCCACAAAGCCAAGAAAGCTTCTGCTGTCGTTTTGAACACTTTCGACGCCCTCGAGAAGGATGTTCTAGACTCGCTTTCTTCCATTTTACCCCCCGTTTACACAGTTGGATCCCTAACCCTACTTGTCAATCAGATCCGTGATGAACCCTAAAAACCATCGGATCAAACCTATGGAAAGAAGAGCCCGAATGCTTGAAGTGGTTGAACTCCAAGGCACCGAACTCCGTCGTCTACGTCAACTTCGGAAGCATCACCGTCATGACGGCGGAGGAGCTGGTCGAGTTCGCTTGGGGGCTCGCTAATAGCGAGAAAATGTTCTTGTGGATAATTAGGCCCGATCTCGTCGTCGGCGAGGCTGCGGTTGTCCCTCCGGAGTTTGTTTCGGAGACGAAGGAGAGGGGACTACTGGCCAGCTGGTGCCCTCAGGTGCAGGTCCTGAGCCACCCGGCGATCGGAGGGTTCTTGACGCACTGCGGTTGGAACTCGACCATCGAAAGCATCGGCTACGGGGTGCCGGTGATCTGCTGGCCGTTCTTTGCGGAGCAGCAGACCAACTGCAGGTATTGCTGCAGAGAGTGGGGGATTGGAATGGAGATTGAGGACGTGGTGAGAGGAAATATTGAGGGACTTGTGAGGATGTTGATGGAAGGAGAGAAGGGAAAGGAGATGAAGAAGAGAGCTATGGAGTGGAAGAAGTTGGCGGAGGATGCCATTGCTTTGTCTCAATTGAATTTGGATAAGATGATTGAGCAGGTTCTTTTGTCTCCCAGGACTAACTAGAATAACAAATTTTAGTTATTAGTTTCTGTTTTGTATTATCCGTTCAAGCCAAGTCAGGAACGACAAGTTAGAAGAGAAGCCCTATAATTATAGAACTTGCTTATGAAGAATTGGAGATTGTGATTTTAATAACATGCAAAGAGCCGTAAAAGTGGATTCAGAAAAGAATAATATCTATAAACTTTGTGATTTTGATACACATGACTTATTTGTTATATATGATTTGACTTTCGTGACACTTTCAGAGTCTTTTGTAGTCATCTAATAATATATTTCTCGAGAATAAATACACAAATGCTGCTACAGTGGCAATTCAAGGTCTCTTTGATAGTATGTCCACCCGGGGCACAGTGGACTCTCTCCAATCTCTCGATTTTTTCTTTTCTGTATAATTAGTCAAATTTATGACTCTTTAATGGGATGCCTACTGCAAGTACAATGGACTCTCCCACCAAATTTCTTTCTTCTCTGTTCATAACATTTATGATGAGGGCACAACGGACTCTCCCCTCCTTGTCTTGTATGATGAGTGGTAATTTTAAACTTATCAATAGCCTTGTAGGTCCTTTGACAATGAATTTGTTTATTTGTGCTAATTGATTTAAACTGAGCATAGCTGGTATCCTATTGGGCATTGTGTGCTTGCCATCTATTTTTGTCCTTTTTTCTCATGTGGTTTGGTTTTAGTCTCATTTAATAGACGAGATCAGTCACGTCAAGTATGTCACTATCAGTTTTTTAAGTAGGATATCATCGGTCTATTTTACTATTTATTAGTTTTTTTTTTTTTTTTTATATGCGTCTTTAAACTTTTTAGTATTGTGATATATTATCACATGCATAGATAAAGTGCAGAATGATATTACTTGTGTTATCCAATAGTTTTAGGTGTTTCTCTATTTATATTTTATTTGATATTCTAGAGCTACACATCAAAATTCAAAAGCACAAAGCTTTTAATTCGGAACTCTTCTTCTGTTTCAACTTGATTTTTTTTGTGACTATTTTTCACATTTTTTAATTTGTTTAAAGACACTGGAGCATTATTTTTCTTCCTAATTCTGAAATCAGGATTAATAGGTATTTAAATATTGAAGATTTTAGTAATTTAATAAATCTTCATTGGTTTCTAACTCTGGTTTTAGAGAGTGAAAGAGGTGACTCTCCGCTTTAAGTATGCAATATAATATATGAATTGTTAGATTTTCATCGAATTTTAATAAACTGATTACTAATATTTTCTGATTTAGTATAATAAAAACTCAATTTAATAATTTAAAAAATTGTTAACAAGATTTCTTTTTTCTTACTCTATCGCAAAGCTCTCAAAATAATGAAATTGGAGCAAATATTTTCTTTCCAATTTTCGTTGTCCAGCTAAAGAAAATAGAATAACATGCTAGTTTTTCATTTTCAAAATTAAATTTTAGAATGCCAAGGAAATTTTGTGGTTTTTTTTTTTTAAACGAGATTGTGGTTCTTTATTATGCAATGTGGGAAAATATCTACCATATGCCACATTGATTAAGGCTTTGTTTGATATTTAAGTTTAACTCCAGTTAAACTGTAATTTTTTATCTTAGTTTTTGTCTTTTTTATCAAAAGTTAATAAAGATTTATAATTAATTTTTAAAAAATAAACCAATTTTAACTTAAAAATTTTATCTCTAACTGATAAATTGAACGTAAACTAAGAAAAAATTCTGGCTCCATGTGAGTTCTAATGCGATCCCTCTTTTTTGTATTATATGCACTATTGATTGAGATTTAGTAGCTCCCAAAATATATATTAGCAAATTTACAACTCATTAAAAAAAATCACAATTCACTTATTAAAAAAAGAAAATAGAACTCATCACGGAACTAGACTGGTCAATACGTTTACTTACCTCACCCACACTAACCCCACACCAACCCCTCGAGTGTAGTCAAATCGATTTATTACGCTACAGTAGATGTCCCATCATGGTACATAGCACCCACCTCCATAACTGTGAGTAATCTATTTCTAAGTTTTAAAAATAATAATAATCTATTTCTATCTTTATCTCGGATACGTTTCGTTTTAATAGTCAAATTTAAAATTTTTATATCAATTTTTTATTTTTTTAAAATTAATAAAAAATTATAATTAATTTTTAAACAATCAATTAAGTATAACTTAAAATTTCATTCCAAACCAATATATTAAATACAAGTTAAATCTTTAGCATGTATTTGGAGTTAAGGTTTGGATTATAGAATTTGAATTTAGATTATTTGTACGTTTATCGAAACATTTGAATTGTTTAAGTTAAAAAATATAAAAAATTAAAATATGTTCAGAAAAAAATATCAATATGAGCTTCTTTTTTTGGTCTCAAAATTCTATATAAATAAAAAAAATTATCTAATTTAGATTTATCTATGTAAAGTTATAGATTTTTAAAATTTAAATTAGAAAATTATGTGAATAATGAAACTGAGGAAGAAATTTTTGAATTATAATTTTAAGATTTATATTAGGGTAAATTTCATTAATAGCACTTCTGAAATAAATTATATTAAATACAACACTACTTTTTTTCCCCTTCATTTCTAACACTACCATGTCAGTTTTGTGTGGCCCAGCAGCATTAAATGTATGCCAAATGTCAGGTTTACCCTCATCTCCCACCAGCCCAAGAGTCACTTTCCATCACATGTCCTATTTCAAACCAGCTTCTACAATGTTTTAGAGAGAGAAACTCCGATTCTAGAGAGAGAAAGAGTTGCAACCGGCAGGTACCGCTCCATAACCGCTCGGAAACCGTCCAAAACCACCACGAAGAGCCTTTTATAAACTGCTTGCAAGTATGTTAACGTCGAAAATCTTCAAAAAAAAAAAAAACTCCCCATGTCGAAGCCCACGAAAATGTCTGAGAAAAACACAACTCCAGAAAGGAGATCTGTCCGAGTATCGGCTTTGGCATCTAAAAGCCCATCGGCTAAGGAAAAGTTGATTTTTGTTTTTATGTTTATAAAGTTTACGTTTTTAATATCTTTCAGTAAGTATGTAAAGTTCTTATTGATTATGTAAAAAAAAAGTTTTCATTTTTATATGTTTTTTTGATGAGATTCCAACTTTCTAAATGATCTGTTGAAAAAAATTTGCTTCAAATACATAAAGTTAGTATTTTTATATGATTTCCAAATGGTCATTTTCATTTGGACTTGTTGGTCATAATGAAAATGACCAATTCTTAATAATTTTGGATGGTCATTTTCATTATGATTTGTTTGTCATAATGAAAATGACTCAGTTTTAAGTATTTTCGGATGGACATTTTTATTATGACTTTTTGGTCATAATGAAAATGACTCAGTTTTAAGTTATTTTCGGATGGTAATTTTTATTATGACCAACAGGTCATAACAGTTTTGACCGTTATTCTCTAGTTCATGATATGGAGAGAGGTCATAACTGTTATAACTACCCGGTCATAACATTTATGACCGTTACTATAGGGAGAGAGGTAATAACCGTTAAGACCATCCGGTCATAACAGTTAGGACCGTTACTCTAGTTCAGGATAGGGAGAGAGGTCATAACTGTTATGACAATCCGGTCATAACTGTTATAACAACCCGGTCATAACAGTTATGACCGTTATTCTAGTTCACGACGGTAGGGAGAGAGGTCATAACTGTTATGACCGTTAATTTAGGGAGAGAGAGAGAGGTCATAACAGTTATGACCGTTACTCTAGTTCACGACGGTAGGGAGAGAGGTCATAACTGTTATGACCAGACGGTCATAACAGTGATGACCGTTAGTATAGGGAGAGAGAGAGGTCATAACAGTTATGACCGTTACTCTAATTCACGATAAGGAGTTTTAAACGGAATCTCTTTCTCTCACCGTCACCCGATTAGTTTAATCCATTATACTGTGGAGATTCACAGTAGTTTCTGAGCGCCGTTCTCTGGCAAAGGTTAATTCACCATCACAGTTTTACCCTACTTGCTCTTGTTTTGTTCTCTCTCTGCCGAGTAAAGTTCAGATTTTTAATTGAAATGGTTGAGTTTTATTAAAGTTTCTAGAGACGGCAAGTTGTTGAGCCATTCGCAACTAAAAAAATAATATCTGGTCATAACAGTTATGACCGTTACTCTAGTTCACGATAGGAAGGGAGAGAGGTCATAACTGGTGTATCTATATTTAATGACCGCAACTAGAAAAAGAATATCCGGTCATAACAGTTATGACCTCTCTCCCTTTATCAAACTTCTCGATTTAATGATCACTTTTTTCCTATATAATAGTATATCTATATTTTAAAAATATGACTTAATTGCTATAACAGGTCATTAAATTATCAAATTATAAATTAAATTAAAATTTTATGCAACTTAAAATATGACTTAATTGCTATAACATGTCATTAAATTATCAAATTAGAAATTAAATTAAAAATTTATGCATATTAAAATATGACTTAATTGCTATAACATGTCATTAAATTATCAAAGTATAAATTAAATTAAAAATTTATGCATATTAAAATATGACTTAATTGCTATAACATGTCATTAAATTATCAAATTATAAATTAAATTAAAAATTTATGCAACTTAAAATATGACTTAATTGCTATAACAGGTCATTAAATTTTGACATTTTTCATTCGTGCAACAGGAGTGACTGTGGCATTTTTACAATTAAAAATGCTGAATGCTTGATAGAAGGGAGGGATGTCAGGTATTGGGTAATTCATGGACGGATGTAAATGTTTCGGGAGTGGCTAACATGTTACTTGTGGGCTCATGCGAGGCGCAAGCTTGCAGGAGAATATAAAAGTGATGAGGAGCAGGATATAGACTAAGAGCATGGAGCCACACCAAAATTTTTTCTTTCCATCTAACAGACTGTAAATAGGAACATTTTTTAATTCATTGTATAGCAAATTATTTTGTTGTTATTGTTATATGGTATTTGTTGTAAACTGTGAAAGTTCACATGACAAAATAAGTATAGGGACAGAGGTCATAACTGTTATGACCAGGTAGTCATAACATACGGTTATGACCAGGTCTCTAAAATGCCCATAAGTGTAAGATGCATAAATTTTTATTATTTTAATTTAGTAAATGTAATTTATATGGTATTTGTTGTAAACTGTAAAAATTCACATGAAAAAATAAGTATTGGGACATATGTCATAACTGTTATGACCAGGTCTCTAAATTGTTGGTCATAAGTGTAAGATGCATAAATTTTTATTTTAATTTAAAATTTGATAATTTAATGTATAGCAAATTATTTTGTTGTGATTGTTATATGGTATTTGTTGTAAACTGTGAAAGTTCACATGACAAAATAAGCATAGGGACAGAGGTCATAACTGTTATGACCAGATGGTTATAACGGTTATGACCAGGTCTCTAAAATGCCCATAAGTGTAAAGATGCATAAATTTTTATTATTTTAATTTAGTAAATGTAATTTATATGGTATTTGTTGTAAACTGTCAAAGTTCACATGAAAAAATAAGCATAAATACAGATGTCATAACTATTATGACCAAGTCTCTAAATTATTGGTAATAAGTGTAAGATGCATAAATTTTTATTTTAATTTAAAATTTGATAATTTAATGACCTGTTATAACAATTAACTCATATTTTAAATATAGATACACCATTATATAGGAAAAAGTGGTCATTAATTCGAGGAGCTTGACATAGGGGGGAGATGTCATAACTGTTATGACCGGGTGGTCATAACAGTGATAACCGTTGCTTTTGTTCACGATAAAGAACCACGGTCACAACAATTATGACCACCCAGTCATAACAGTTATGACCGTGAATAAGAGTAATGGTCATAACCATTATGACCGCTCGGTCATAACGGTTATGACCGTTATTCTTGTTCACGATATAGAACTAGGTCATAACCGTTATGACCAGCCGGTCATAACAGCCGGTCATAATAGTTATGACCGATATAGGCTAGCGGTCATAACCGTTATGACCACCCGGTCATAACGGTTCTGACCGTTACTCTTGTTCACGTACAAGAATAGCGGTCATAACGGTAATGACCGTTACTCTTGTACACGATGTCGACCACCCGGTCATAACCGTCATGACCATCCGATCATGACGGTTATGACCGTTACCTTTGTTCAATGTATAGGGTAGCGGTCATAACCGTTATGACCACTCGGTCATAACAGTTATGTTTTTCTCAGTCAGTTATGTAGCTTTGGACATTTAATGGTTTTTAAAGATTTTCCGACTTTCACAGTCTTCCAAGCAGTTTATAAAGGGATTTCTTGGTGGTTTCGGGCGGTTTCCGAGCGGTTCCGGCCGGTTGCAACTATTTCTCTCTCTAGATTTCAGTTTTTCTCTCTAAAATACTATAGATACTGGTTTGGAAATTTTTTTGGAGCATTGGTAGGAGATGAGGGTAAACCTGACCTTTGGCATACATTTAATGCTGCTGGACCCCATAAAACTGACGTGACAGTGCTAGAATTGAAGGAAACAAAAAATGATGTTGTATTTAATATAATTTATTTCAGAAGAACTATTAATGAAATTAAGCCTTATATTATACATACAAACACATGCTTAGCATGTAGCAACTTCTTTTTAAAACTGTCCCCACCCTATTGGCTTTTTCTGCCCCACTCTTTTTGACTTGATTTTATTGTTTTGCTATTTTTTTAACAAGGCTCCTCCTTTAGTACACTCTTGTAGCTCATACGTGACAATTTTTTTTTTTCATTTTTCATTTTATTTTATTTTTCCTTTTCTTCTTTACGAGAATTATTCAATGGAGCAAGTATTTCACATTATAATATTTATATGGTGTATTTACTTAGGCTTAGTTTGAAATACCATTTTAAATTTAAAATTTTTATCTCAATTTTTGTATTTTTTTGAAAAAGTTTTTTATCTTTTCTAAAAAAGTTTTTGTCTTTTCTAAAAAGTCAACACAAATTTACTATTGAAACTTAAAATTTCCAATTCAAACTCATTCACTAAACGGATCCTTAATTAAAATCTGACATTTGAACTATTTGTTTATGTTTGTTTTCTATAATTACATTTATCTTTTTTAATGAATGTCACATCAATTACTAATTCAAAATCTCCATAAATATCATACTTAAATCTCTTGTATTAATTGACATTAAAGTATTATTTTTAATTTTGAAATTTTTTTAATATGTATGAACACTTTTTTAATGGTAATTTCTTAACAAAGATTAACTATATAATTTTTTAATTCATAAAATTGTACATTATATTTATTTTGGAAGGAAACAACGTCTTCTCTTCCTTCTCTTTCTTCTTATTCTTTAATAAACAAATTTTTTTTTTTCCTCTCTTGGTGAATAATGAACGGAAAATTATGCTTGGGGGCAATTTATATCGTTAGGCAAAGGCAATATATATTTCGAAATCAATCCAATCATGGACATGAAAATTTAAAATTATATATAGTATATGTATGTAATTCGATTAACTTTTTTCACAATATGTACATTTTTGCCTTCCTACATAGCAACACTTGAGCTTTTTTTGTTTTTATCTGTATATCTATATAATATATATATATATAAAAGAATACATACTTAATTTAGATTAAATTTATGAAATAATATTTTAAAATTAAAAGTAACAATATTTAAAGTTAATTACATTATAGAAGTTTTTTTAATAATGTAATATAAGAGTATTTATATAAATTTTGACTTAATAATATTTAAAGTTAATTCCATAATAGAAGTTTTTTCAAAGTCATGTAATATAAGAGTATTTATAGAAATTTTGAGTAAAAAATTAGTGTAATACACGTTAGAAAAAAGAAACATTATCACAAAAGGTTGACATAAAAAACTATTTATATTATAAATTAATAATTTATGCATAAATTACATATTAATTTCATTTAAAAAATTAATATTATTATAAATGAGGTGTAAAGTGCTATATATTTATAAATTTAAGATGTAAATTATTAAAATTAAAAATTTATTATCTTTAAAATTTATTTTTGTAATTATTTGTTCATTTAAAATAAAAAAAATAAGGGTACAATAACTTTTATCTTTAATATACATGTTTGTAACAATCCAATATTAATCAGAATCATATGCATAATTCAGTTTATCCATAAAAATAAAATATAGACATATAAATCACAGTTACAGAGTAAGGCATGTTATTATTTTTCTTGTAATACAGTTAAAAAAGGTTCTTACCCGAATTTCGTTCTAACGTTGATATAAAAGAATCTGAAACTAGCATGCACCTCTCATAAAAATATTGACAAAATACTTATGCTGTCATGCATCAAATGGTGTTCAATTCATTAAATGGAAGACTAGATTCTGAATGGCATAATGTTACTTTACTTGAACAAAATAATACATTTTAATATGAGTTCATATTGACCCCTTAAAATTACCACTCATGTACATACGTCCATATAGCACACACACACACATATATATATATATATGGAATTGTGAGATCATAATCATAGTTTCCCTCGGTTTCGTCTAATATAGGAATATATACATATAAAACAACCACCAAACTAACATATATATATATTATAATTATATATATGCACAGTTCCATAACTATAAGCTTGTTTTCCTATAAAGACAAGAACTCACCTTGTGACAAACTCGCATAGACCGGGTCACTTAAAGGTTCGACTATTAACTAATTATTTGATACCACTCTGATCTTTCTTGTCTACTCTATGAGAAAGTAAGTTAATAGATTAGCTTCCTTAGTCATTTTTGAACTATTATTTTTTTTTCAGAGATACATGATAAGAAGGTTTTTGGAAATATATAGAATAAGCTCTAGTCGATCCGTGGAATCTTACCAGCTTTGAGTTTCTGTAAAATCTAATAAGGAAACATATATCCGATTTGGGAGATGAGTGATAAGCTTAACTATTGTGAGAGACAGGTGGCTTAATCTTGTGTAAACTCATGAAACCCAAACAAATTTTCCTCTGACACAGGTACACATGCATACGTATATATGCACGCATATGTTATAACAAATGCATATATATATATATATATATATATATTAAATAACATCCCATAACTATATCTTACGATTGTCTAGTCCGAAATTAGTTAGATCATAACTTACGTTACAGTGGATCCCACCCACAATTATGTCTTACCATTGTCTAGTCCCAAAGTTAGATCATGACCACGTACTAACTTTACGTTACAGTTGGTTCAATATCACTTACTTAATAATGGCAATACAATATAACTATAACTCTATTTTCAAACCAATATTTTTTTCATTGAGTACTCTCACCTACCGTACCTATAGAGTAGTACTATATATTTGCCCTTCTATGAATTCTGAGCATGTCAAAACCAAACCAATAATTCATTAAAAAAAAAAAAAAATCAAACCATTAATACTGGAAAATGTACCTTTCAGTCTCACAAAAAAAAAAGGGGAAAGACTGTGGTAGAGTCTCTCCCAAATGACTCTATCGTTAGAGCACTTTTTTTAACCGTTAGATTTAATCGAACGGTTGATATATCAGGGGTGTACCATACTTATTCTACACCTTACCTTATCTAAACTTTCTCACTCCAAATTTTCTCCGTCGCCGGCAACCTTCCCGCCTCCAGCGACGGACGCGGGCGACCCAACCCCGACGCCGACGACCCACCCCCCGCCCCCCCCACTGCCGGCCCCAGCCCCAGCCACCCCTCCTCGCCGACACCCCTCCTCGCCGACACCCCTCTCTCTCTTCCCAGCCCCGGCCCCAGCACCAATGAAGGGCCACCCACCCCTGGCCCCCCCCACCGTTGGCCCCAGCCCCGACCACCTTGTCCCCCGCCGGCACCCCC
>JAFMPE010115298.1:594-12580 GCA_024759925.1 Ficus religiosa | reverse complement strand
GTGTCGTTTTCGATTCGTAAAATTCGTGTCGTTTTCGAATCGTGTCGTCGTGTCGCGACCCATATTGCCAGCCCTAACGAATATACACATATGAGCTTTCACTCAATAAATACAAACTATATTTCACAAAATATTTTCATAAATCATATCATCACATGTTATAACATGAATGTTTAAAAATATATGTGATTTATGTGTGTTCAATTATACTTTAATATATATATATATCTTATCTATTTAAAGGCCCATATGTCGTACCCATATGCGCGCAACCAATGGGAAGTTGAGGGAGCAACCCTCCAACAACCTCCAAGGTCATAACTTATAACTTTCGTTCTTACATTTCCTCTCACTAATTGGAGGTTAGTATGACACTTAATCCTAATTTTTTGTTAGCCTAATTCTTATTAATTGTGACAATATGCAGATTTTACATGTCACTATGCATCTATCATTGTGATATAAATATCTATGAGGTATGTTAACCATATAATGCAAGAGAAATTATGCACGTTAAATACTTAATCAAAACAATATATATAACGCATATATGCATTACACACCATCAAGGCAGATCATAACAAACATAAAACATCAACAAGAAAAACATTTTGTTTCATACTGTAGGTGACATTTATACTTGCCTATCTTATGTGCTTAAACTTCTGAAGTAATACCTCATACTACGTAAGTTTGATGAATTATCCTAATTTACCAATACTTCGATATTAGAACAAATCATGGTTATATATATATATATTTTATTATTATTATTTTTATAAATTAAGATAAGCTTAATTTACTTTTATCATAATTAACTTTAATAATTAATTCATACTAAGTATTAAGTATTATAATTGAATAATGATAAATAAATCACATAATTTTAATTGACTAAATAATTATTATATCATTAATAATTATTATGCTACTTAAATATTCTTTCTCATATTATAATTATCAATTGTTTATTTCTTATATTAATTATTAATAATTAAACTATAGTAATAATTAATGTTTAATTAATTTATTATTAATCATCCATAATTATATTAATAATTTTCTCAATAATTAATGATTAATTAATATCTAATTAATCACGTATTTTAATTATGTAGTTATTCAACATAATACTCTTACTTATAATACTAATAATTATTTATTAACTCTTATAATTAATTAATTTAATTAATTACTAATTAACATTCTTAACATAAATATATTTTGTTATATATTTATTAGTTTATTAATCTATCTCATAATTAATTAATTAATTAATCTTCATTACTTTGGTGACAAGTAGTCACCTAAGTGTCTACCCCTAAATGTTTTGTCTTCCATTTAGTAGTGGGCTTGTAAAGCCAATCTCATTGGTCATGGTCATTAAGTTAGGCTAAGGTAGTCTCTTAGTGTATATCTAGTAATCCTCTAGTTTACTTTGTCTTGACCCGTCTAAAACTTGTGATTTAATTTTATAAAATTAGGGTTTTTCACATTTATTTGATCATACACTTAATACCAACTCATTTCATCAATCTTTATGTTCACGTGTTATGACTTACCCTTAGGTCATGTTTTTAATGTTTAATCATTTTGTCGGTATGAGATCCTAAACTATAAGATTTATTTAAATTTGTGTGTAATTCTATTTTAGATACTTGATAACCTGTTGGAAAGCGTGAAGTATCTAGTTTCTGTCCTTATAATTTATTTTCCAAAATCTCAAGGGTTTCAAACCTAAATATGAACATTTTCCTTAGTGTCCCATAGTAAAATATCAGTTTATTAGATTTCAATATAATTTTTTGTGATTTATTAAAGATTATGTACTTATCTGTTATAAACGTTTGATAGCTCATTTCAAAACTTAAGATGTCTATTTTATAACTATAAAGTTATTTTCTTAATTTTTGGAGTTTTATATGCCATATAACAAGGTTTTGTTACTGTTGGTATCACGTTTGTAATATATACTCAGATTTGTGGTTAAAATTAGAAAACTCGTAACAATTCACTTACAAGTCCAAATAAGAAAAAAGACATGTAATTGAAAAGCTTATAATGTTTAGTTTATGAACAAAAATAGTTTTACAAAAAATTATGGTTTACTAACTAAAAGCATACAAAATTCGTGACTGGTCCAAGGTTCTAGAAATTTCTCTCAATTCGTAGTCTTAACTTGTAAAATTCAAAAAAAATTACATATTTATCCGTTTGAAGCGTAAGATATCTTGTTGAAAATATTAAAGAATCTAGTTTTTAGATATATAACTTATAATCCAAAATTTTGAGCTTAAGGAGTTCGGATTTCATAAAACCCGTGGCTAGACTGTACCCCAGGGGTTCCTTTTCTTTCTAGTTTTGTGTTACAATTTCACATGCACATAACTTTAGACATACATAAGTAAACCAAGTGATTCTAAAGCCTAAAATAAAGATTATCCTCTGTAAAATCTTATCATATAATTTATTTTTCATACCAAAGTTTCTAACTCATGCCATTTTATCACAACAATCATAAGCTCTAACAAAGTTAGTAGATTTTACCAAAATGTTCTGTTGATCCTCTAAGATCTTGGACCTCCAAAGTTATTTCCAAAACCTTTTCCTAGGTCAGAAGAAATCTAATATTAAGATTCTAACTACATAACATGCTTTAGTTCTCTAAAAATGACAAAAACACAAAGAGAACCACTAGGTTACCTCTAGTAACATGTTCTCTATCCCCACTTCGCACTTCTTCAAACTTGGTAATGGGGCTGCTTGGAGCTTGAAAATAAAGGGAGGATGGTGTTAGAGTGGTTTTGGAGATAAGGGATAGTGTTGGTGGGTTTTATGGTGCGGTGGAGGCTAGAAAAGGCTAGGTTTTTTTTATCTTAAACTTAGTGTGAATAAAGTGAGATGCTAGAGGCTTATGTTCAGCCAATATATGCTTTAAGAAGAGCTTTTTTTGAGGGGTAGAAGTGAAAAATATTGGCTGATTCCTACCTTGCATTTTCGCCACTTGAGAGAGGGGTTTGTGTGAAAATTATGTTCTACAACGTGTAATACAAGTAGTCACTTTCACTTATACTTTGTTTTGGTTATATCACCAAAACAACCCACACAAGCTCTAAGTTGATCTTGCATGCATGCACGCATTCCGTTTTCATCTTGATTCAAATCTCCTTCTACCATTTCTTTGACCACCAAACCGATTCTCTCTCTCTTTCTCTTCTTTTTTCTTTTTTCCAATTTTTCCAACCGTTTGTTGTCATCTTTGTATCAACCATTGGATCTTCCACTATACCAATCCTTGATCTAAACTCTCATTGGTCACTTAGCATCTAAAAATTGGCCATTGATTTATCTAGGATCCCTTCACATAAAATTTACACCATTAATTTCAAATCTAATCACAATTCTTGATCAATCATCCACATTTGGATTTACTCCTAATTAATCTTAATCATTCATCTCTTATCTATGACACATTAATTTTTCCAATCATATTATCAATACTTGAATATTGATATGACCAAAATAAATACTAAGGTCATCAAATTGACTTACTAATAATAATTGAGGTTCCTTTATAAAAATTAACAATTATCCCTCTAATACGATATAATAAAATTTTCATATAAATTCATATGTCGTTCAATCCATTTTTTATGTGTCTATAATTTTTCATTTAAAAAGAGAAGTTCAACGTTGTTAGAGTATCAACATCATCATATGAATGATACATGTAAAATCATTCATGATCTTGAAATTTGATATTTACTAAAATAATTTATTAGAAGTATATTAATGAAGGAACCATGATAATAATTTATGAAATCAAGTTTATGAATTTATAGGGCGTTAAATTAACATTTTGATCAAAAGTTGTGTCTGTTGTAACAGTTAAGCATTTTCATAAATAGACATGATTTTGGCTATATATAAAACTGTAGATTGAAATTAGATTCCACTTTTTGTTCTGACATTCAATGGGATGCTACTTATTGAATTCGAGAGTTTGTCGTATTTTAGAGGTAATTTGCTAGTAAAACCCATTAACAAATTTCGTAACGGGGACAAATAAAACCCTAATGACAATAATTTCCTTTTGATCCGTTTTCTTTGCACCTAAATAGTTTTCCACCCACTATTTTTAAAACAGGCTTCTAAAATTCATTTATAGAATTATGGTTATGGTTATTAAGAGAAATCAATTTTACTCCAGACATAAAGAACTCTAACGTTGAGGTTGAGTGGCACTCCAAAATCCAACTTTGGGCTCTCTCATGAAATGGGCTCCATTGATCTCATGAGTTGGGGTTGAAATGAAACGAATCTACATGAGGACAAGTAAGAACACGTGTCCTACTCAAACTTTTAAGAATTTTTTACATTTAGCTCACATATTTAATTAGTTTTGTAAATCTTCTATTTAATTTTTTTTAATGTGCCCCGACTTAACATTTTGGATCAACTCTTCTTTTTTCTTACAACCTAGGTATTCTCTCGTTCCCTTACTATTGGCACATAAAAAATTTCCCTCTTGGTATTCTCTTGTTCCCTTATTTGATTCTCAATATTTTCATTAATTTTCTTTTAAGAGAAATAAATATTGGTGGATATCACAACATCTGTTACATAATACATCTACTGAAAACAATTAAAAAAAAATTGCATATTGTTGGATATTCAAGCATTGACCAATTAGATGCAAGTATGAGTCCACCTCAGCGGATCTCTGCCCACTAAGACGGTTAGGACATTAACAAGCGACTTGTTTAGGGTTGGTCCAGGTAGGCTACCCAACTGCACCATTCCCACAAACGTCACAACCCCACCTCAACACCCTATGTCCACCAATAGCAACCCACCACGTATCTTCCTCAGACCAAACCGTAATTTCACCTCCACATGAAATTACTCAATCACCCCCTGAAAGCACACGTGGCAGATCCCCCTCGTTCTTGTTCAACATCAGTTCATACTTGAACAAAAACATTTTTTCCTGATCCAAAATTAAAAAAAGTAGAGAGAGAAAAGAGGGGGGAGAGAGAGAGAGAGGCGATGGAAACAATGCAAAAAGCTTGTTGGTGATATGTGGCAGAAAATGCATTCCATTTCGCTCCTTCAATTAAATCGCCCAACGCTAGGAACGTAAAAACTTCACACCTGAAACAAGAAACCCAAAAAAAAATATAAATAAATAAATAAACTCCCATTTTTCTTCCTCAGATTCTCCGCCCAACTTTCTTTCCCTTCAATTTTCTTCTCCTATATATATATGTATTATATATAATATATATTTATATATATATACAAACTCGGTATATTTCTCCTCTTCTCAAGCTCCATTTTCTCTTCGTTGAGTTGCTGCGTTTAAGCAATTACAAGATCGACAATGGCGACCGTGTTTCAGAGCCTCGGAACAGCGACGGCCTTGTCGTCCAACAACTCCTTCGACTCTTCCACCAAGTTCCTTGTCCCATCTCGTAGATCTCTCTCAGGTTTTTCCCAATTTCATCTCTTTCTTGATTCAGCATTTCCCGGATTATCCTTTTTTTGTTTTGTTTTGTTTTTGTTTTTTGGGTTTTTGATTGTTTGATTTGATTCAGAGAGGAAAGCGAGCTTCGTCTGTGTCAGATCCGAGATGAAGCTGAACCCGAGAGCTCGCCGGGCTGATCACCTTGTTATGAACGCCGTTGCAGTTAAATACCAGCTTTCGTTCCTTTCATTTTCTTGTTTGTGTTCAGTTTTAGGGTTAAATTTTCTATTTTTTTTTTTTAAAATTCTGGATTTTGCTATTTGGGCAGACCAAGGCTGACAGCTCTGCATCTTCGACGGGGTCGAAACACGGGTATGAATGATTTCGTTCTCTGTTGTGTTACTCAAAAATGCAATGTTAGATTTGACAGTTCTGTCATTTTCTTGTGTATTGCTTTTGGAAGAGTAATTCTGTTTCATAACTAAAGAAGATAAACTGGGAGAATTTTGTGGTGGGACACAATTTTAATTATCGGATTCGGATGATGATCGAGTTATGCTTGAATTGTCATGCTCTTCTTAATCTGATGATCGGGTATTTTTTTCATTCCTCATTACAGAATTCTCTTGAACATAGGTTGTTTCTAGGCATTTTTTTCATTGGTAGGTTGTTTCTAGGTAGTGTTGTTTTAAGATTTCTACAGTGATGGGTGAAAAGTAGGTTACTGTTGGGTAAAGACCAGTTTTATTATCGACTAACTTGTTTTTGCTTTTCAATATACAATGAAATTTCTTTTCTCACCCTTTCTCTAGTTCATTTCATATTTACTGCTTGAGATCCATGGTTGGCCGTTTTATATTTGTTTAACCACTATATAGAATGTTAACTTCTGATATTTAACTATTGTTGCATATTGTATCTAAATCATTTCTGATCGTAGCAATCTTGCTTGGTTGAGTCCCCAAAATTTAGATTTATTGGACTTGATTTTGCTTTTAGACTTTGGTTTGTTAGTTGCAAATCATAATCTGAATCATGTAATTGTATCTTACGGGTGCTGTGCCAATTTTCCTCTTTAATTTCTGTTATCCAACGTAGCATCTGTTTTATGTAAGCGATTTTTTCTTCAGCACCAAGATGCATAATATTCAAGTCAAATTCTTCACCATGTCCCTAATCTTAGACAAATCAAATGATTCTTTTTTATTTTTTTATTTTTTTATTTTTTTAAATCTTAACCATCCAGTGCATGATGTCTCTTAAGTTACATTTTGTGGTAGAGAATGAACATTTGGTAGGACACAGTTTATAACCGTCGGAGCTGATCAAGTTACACTGAATTGTTATACTTTCTTCATCCGATTATCTCTTAAACATAAATAATTGTTGTTATGAGATTTGATTAAAAGCCACTAAGGTAGGGAAAATGTAATTTTAATTCATAATTAAGTAAGATATTATAATGGGGAATCAACAGACATGGTACTACCTTCACATTTTCATCAAGTTCTATTGGATTGTCATACTTTACTTGGTCTTATATAGTTCTAATAGGATTTGATGATTCAAGATTGTGTCCTACACAAATTCTACTTTACATAATAATGTTGTTATGAGATTTGATTAAACGCAACTGAGATAGGAAAGTGGCAGGTTGTTACTTAGGTAGTGTTGTTTTAAGATTCAAGTAAATTTCTTCACCAAGTCTCTAATTATAGACAGATCAAATGATGCTTATTCTATCTTACTCAATCCATGATGTCTCCGTATTTACTTTTTTTGCCACATGTATTGACATGGTTCATAAATGTTTTCTATCCTTTGTAGTATGTTAGGAACATTATCCCCGTAGTACAAGTTGAGGTGGAACCTAAGTAGATACGTTTGCTATTTCAGGCATGAACTTTTACTTTTTGAAGCCTTAAGAGAAGGCTTGGAAGAGGAAATGGACAGGGATCCCACCGTATGTGTTGTGGGTGAAGATGTCGGCCACTACGGAGGCTCATACAAGGTCACCAAAGGCTTGGCTGAAAAGTTTGGTGATCTCAGGGTTCTTGACACCCCTATTGCTGAGAACTCCTTTACAGGTATGGGCATCGGAGCTGCCATGACCGGTCTGCGGCCAATTGTTGAGGGTATGAACATGGGATTTCTCCTTCTGGCCTTTAACCAGATCTCTAACAACTGTGGTATGCTTCACTACACGTCTGGTGGTCAGTTTAAGATACCAATAGTCATCCGTGGACCTGGTGGAGTGGGTCGGCAGCTTGGTGCTGAGCACTCACAACGTTTGGAGTCTTATTTTCAATCCATTCCCGGAATTCAGATGGTTGCCTGCTCAACTCCTTACAACGCCAAGGGCTTGATGAAAGCTGCCATCCGAAGTGAGAACCCAGTGATACTCTTTGAGCATGTGTTGCTTTACAACCTCAAGGAGAGAATCCCAGATGAAGAATATATCTGTAATCTTGAGGAAGCCGAGATGGTGAGGCCTGGAGAACATGTCACCATACTGACATATTCTCGGATGAGGTATCATGTGATGCAGGCTGCGAAAACTCTAGTGAACAAGGGTTATGACCCTGAAGTGATTGACATCAGGTCACTGAAGCCGTTTGATCTTTACACAATCGGGAACTCGGTGAAGAAGACGCATCGCGTGCTGATCGTGGAGGAGTGCATGAGAACTGGTGGAATTGGTGCCAGTTTGACATCTGCAATCAACGAAAACTTCCATGATTATTTGGACGCCCCAATTGTTTGTCTGTCTTCACAGGATGTGCCAACCCCGTACGCCGGGACATTGGAGGAATGGACTGTGGTTCAGCCTGCCCAGATTGTGACTGCCGTTGAGCAGCTCTGTCAGTAGCTGAAGCAGCCAAAAGGCTTCTTCACAATGTCGCTCTCTTAGTATTCCCTAAGCAAATTTCGAACTTTACTTTTGAAATCTTTGTTTTGTTGTTACGATTTCAGGTTTTGTTAGTGATTTTGTGGCGTGATGGGAACTAGCGACTAGTCGTGGTTTACGAGGTTGTTGTTTTGTAGTTCTTTTTGGTTCAGTCCCAATGGACCACAACTTTCTTCGTTATTTTCTGTTCAGGAGGCAAATTAAATTAGATGTCCCCGTGTAATGAATAGGCTGACATTTGAGATCAAAATCTGAATTTTTTTTTTTTTTTTTAGTAAATTCTTGTTGCCTTCTTGAGCAAAGTCTTTTCATTTCAAGCTGAAAACTTATGTCCAGCTACTAATTGTGCTATGGATGCATATTCCAGAATTGGATCCAAAGAATTTCGCATTTTACATACTAGTCGGTGTCGTCCTTGTTTGGCACTAAGGTTTGGAAGGGAGAAAAATGAATGGTGCGGATTTTCGAAAAAGTGAAAAGTTAAATTTGAAGTGGAAAATTTGAGAAGTTCCTTTTCAAACCTTAATGCCAAATAAGTCAAAATTTGTTTATTTATTTATTTTTTACAGGATTAAAATGTTACAACTACTGTGTGTAGTTTAAAATTCAAAATCATAAACGACATCAAAATTTTACATAGCACACGAATTTGCTTCGCAAAATAAACGACAGCAAATTCAGTGAAAAACATGTCGTTTGCTTGCCTTTGCCAGCTTGCGCAGACAATGCCACGACTCTTTATTGCTTTAACAATTGAAAATATTGGACATAGTTTCACATTCGTAGGGCTGAAAATTTTGAATAAATAGCGATATTTTTTAGCAGGAGAAGAAAAGAAATCTACATATAAAGAGGTTCAAGGCAAACGACAGAAAACTTGTAGTTTAAATACGACAACGTGAAATGTTTTGCCGCTTCTATTTTATTCTCGAACAACTGTTGATAAAGATAATAATAAAAAAGGTAAATCGCTAATTTAGTCCCTAAAGTTTTAAATTTATGCAACTTTCATCCTGATTTTTTTTTGGTAGCTAAAATGTCTCTAAATAATTAAAATATTACTATAATAGTACTTTCTATTAATTTTTGGTTGGATTTCATCAAACATTTGGTCAAAAGCAATGCTAACTAATAGATTGTATTCAAAAATTAACAGAAATGATAATTGAAATGACGTTTTTAATAATTAGGGTCTTTTCTTCATAGCTGCAATACTCTTAAACTATTAAAATGTTGCTATAGTAGTCTTTTCTGTTAATTGTTGGACGGAATCCATTAGTAATTTGGTTAAAAAGTGATGCTAACTAATGGATTCCGTCCAAAAATTAATGGAAATGACTATTATAGTAATATTTTAATAGTTTACAAACATTTTAGCTTGATAAAAATATCATGGATCAAAATTGCACAAACCTAAAAGTTTAGGGACCAACCTAATACTTATGGATCCTCACTCACATAAAAAATAAACAGTAATATAGTCTTTTAACAAAATTGTAATACATTCAACTAATGCTTTTCAACAATTGTTATGTGTATTTTTTTGGTCAAAAATTTAAGTAAGGAGGAAAATTCAGAAACTCTTCCAAAGTTTAGGGAAAAAAGATGTTACAAATTGAAGTTCGAGAAACAATATGTGACAAGACCTAAGTTTAGGGGAAGCAAGTATAATTTGTCGGAACAAAAAAAAAAAAAAAACGTATAATATATAAGAGAAATAACTAATACTCCACGTGGGGATTGAGGGGACAGTTTGCATATTGTAAATACATTAGGTCAGGTTAACTTTATATTAACTAGAATTTATAATAGAAAAATTTGGATGAATCAAGTTAATTTTACTAACTATATAAGCTTTTATTAATTTGCTTAAAAAATACACTCATTTTTGGCATTTTTATTTTTCAAAAGTTCTATGATTGTTTAAGTACAAGATTAACCATTTTTTCTTTTTACAAGAAAAAAACTATTCATGCATAAGATTAATTCTACATTCTATAAATGCAAATATACTCTCTCTTTTTTCTTTCAATAACTGAAAGTAGCATATGATATCCAAGAACGACAAATATGCTTATTTCATTCTCGGAAGTTCCTCTTATAGTTTTGGGGTCTACACTCTTTACTTGCTAGCCCATTTGGGACATTGAACTACAAAAGCACCGAAACAAAATGTTCATAGTTAGGATAGGTTCTAAATGGCTGTGACTTACAAAGCTTGCCCTTGAATTAAAAAAACATTAAAGACTATGAAATAATGTTTCCCTCCAATTCAAATTATGATATATATATTTTTTATTATTGTATTATTTTGCTTTGAAAAGACTTTAAAACTAGGATAGCATATTTTCCCCCCCCCAAAAAAAAAAAAAAAAAAAAAAAACTAGGATAGCATATCTCCTCTACAAGATAGCATGCCTTTCGTCCTGAAATGCTTGAGGTTTTTTTCTCTTCTTTTTGGTTTGTTTTAGTAAGGCTCAAGTTCGGCCAACAACACTATTCATTTCCAGTTCCCATAAACTTCAATATCCCAGTGCTTTACCCTTCACCCCCAATAATTTGCACTTCGTGTGTTTTACGATTAGTCAAATGGCCCGTTCAGTTAATTTGGACGTTTGATCAGTGAATTTGAATAAAAAAAATTGTAATTTTTTTGTGACAAGAAACACCGTATTAAAAAAAAAAATTAAATTGTGGACTCAAACGTTTGATCCAATTTTTTTAGGGTTAAATTTCATTAATATCCCCTGAATTATACATCATGTATTATGTTGGTCCCGAATTTTCGATTTTATACATCACACTCCTAATGCCAACGGTCTCTCTATCAATATTTGGTAAAAAAAAAAAAAAAAAGAAATTGAACATATTCTGATCGCATGAGCTTTATTTATAGGTTAAAGCCATAATCAAATACATTTTGGATAGAAATTATACCTGAATCAAAGATATTTTTGAAGCAAACTACTACAAATGCAAGAATTCTCGTCACCCATTTAACGTCGATTACTTGGTTGACCGACGTTAAAGAGTTTCAACGTCGGTTGGTGATTAATATTATGTGTAAATGAAATATTAACAACATGCTTGAGAGATATATATATATATATATATCATCTCCTATATTCAAATAATTAAGTTGTTTGGACGTGCATATGCATGTGAATTAGGTAAGACATGGCCGCGGTATATTCTTCTCCAATACACTACCAACTATTGGACCGTGCTATATCAATTTGCAAAAATAACCAGAAGAACCAAATCGCGCATATTCATAGTTTATTCCAGGAGGCAAGCTATATATATATATATATATATATGTACGTATGTATATCTAGCAGACATATCTTAACAAAATCTGATTCTTTGTCCTGAAATACTGGCAAAACAATCACTCTCCACTCTACATTCTCCAGACTCCAGGTATTCTTTTATATATATATATATATATATATATATATATTATGATCGCTAGTACATTATTTGGAGCTAATGCATGCATTTCCTCGTTCGAGGGATAGGTTCCACCATAAAATTCCTGTCAGCATTTGAAACCGCCTCTTCCGGTTTATTTTATTTTAAATAAAGTATAACAAAATATATTTTGGAAA
>JAFMPE010115282.1:0-11987 GCA_024759925.1 Ficus religiosa | reverse complement strand
GGAAGCTTACAAACGTGATGGAGTATCCCGACTTTATATCTTTAGAGTCCTCCACATCAAGAGAGTCTAGGTATTTGAAGATCTATACCAGGGACAGATAGGAGCATATCATAAATTTAGACCAAAATCAACTACATGCGGTTAAATTCTACATAGTTACGTGTCAAACCTTCTGGTCTTCATCACTCAAAAGATCACCGAGCGCAGGATGGCTCAGGAACTGTACACAAAGCAATGATACAAAAATCACAAAGACGCGAAAGTTTCAACGTAATTAACACATAATTGAAACAGCTAAATAGCCAATTAGGATTCCACAATTCAGCAATAGAGATTCTTAAGCACAGGCACTAACAGCAGTGAGCCAGAAGTCCGGAATGCTCTTGATAACATCATTTCGCTTAACATAGACGGGCCGGCGAATCTCGTTATACTTTTGCTCCACTTCCAACACTTTGTCACTGGCTTCTTCATTAACCTGGTAGTAAGAATTCCAATTCAAATTCCAAGCTTCATGACAAAAAATTAAACCTCAAAACGCACTCATGTGTCGAAAATCCCGGCGTAACATTCACAACTTCACATACGACAACAAAGCAATCAATTCACATTGTGTCAAACTCCTCTTACGCACAATGTTATCAGATTTTTACTTCCAATAAAAGGGTGAAAACAAGAAATTTTTAGCAAATTAAGACAAAATCAAGTAAAGCAAAAGCCGACAATCGAATAATTTAAAAAATATATATATATATATATTCCTACCTCGAAGAGACAGAGAAGCCATATAAAACACAACAATGGAGACATGCACGAACACAAACACAAACACAAACACACAGAGAATGTTGTAGAGAGAGAAAATTAAAGAGAGAGGGAACCTTCTCGAGGTGGTCTTGAAGGTCCTGCAGCTTCTCGATGGAGAGAAGGAGTTGGACGTCGACGTGGTCGACGTCCTCCTCCGGAGCAGCCTTCGTCTTCTTTCCTTTGTCGGCCACCATTTCTGAATCCGAGAAGCTTGTCTTTTTTCTTTTTTTTTGGGGTCAGAGAGACAAATAAGAAGAAGAAGAAGAAGAAGAAGAAGAAGAAGAAGAAGGGGCAGAGGGGGATTCGGTTAGAGAGAGAGCGCCGAAGAGAAGAGACGGCACTACAAAGTATTTATATTGGGTGGGAGGGAAGGGATACATGCGGGGGTTTTGGTTTGAGCGGGGGCCCACATACTCACTCTCTCAGAGTGAATCTGACATCATTGGTCGGCGTAGGGTTTTAGCCAAACAAGGTATTTTGGGGCGGGAGCCTGCAAGGGGTTTATACTTCGGATAGGGGAAATTTTGTACCCTGTGAAATCTCGTTTCTGCTCCTTTCCTCTTTGCCATGCTGTTCAGATAATGTGGGGCTATGTTTGGTATTTCCTGTTCTTTGGGATGAAGAATGTGTTTCGTGAATAAGTTTAGTTTAAGATTTTTAAGTTTCAATAGTAATTTTTTAGAAAAAACAAAAAATTTTTTCAGAAAAAAATAAAAATCAGAATGAAAAAAGTACAATTTAGTTCAAAACGAACTGTTGACCAAACACCCTCTTTCACTTTTGGGTGGATTTGGGATTAGAAGCCCATGATGAACATTCTCAAGGCCCACCAAAAATTAACTAACTTTTCTGTTTGTATTCGTCCTGTCTTCCGATAATTGATAACATGATACTTATTTACTGACATGATCTTTTAATAATTATAGTTGGGTATTTTTTATTGGAATTATTGAGTCATCACTTGGTTTAAAATTAAGTACAATAGTTAGAGGTTAATAAATGCCCCCACTAAAAAATAAATTAGTTGGTCGTCAAATCTTACATATGTTCTCTCAGCGGAGTAGCAGCTTAAAAGCTAGAAAAAATTACCAAAAAAAAAAAAAAAAGGGTAAAAAAATGAATCTTAATTCAAACCGATTAGGTTTGATCTTTCAGTGAAAACATAGGGTCTAAAATTGGTGTATTTTTTATATAATCGTATTTTTAGTATAATCACTTAAAAAAGGGTTTTTCTTAATTGAATTTGCTTAAGGTTTAAAGAAATTGATAAATTTGTGATCATCATGCACGCCATGTGTACCATTCCATTAAAAAAAAAAATACTATGTTTCAAAATTCAGAGGTGAAGTTAGAGATATATAATAATTCAGGAAGTACAACAAACACATTTTAAAATTCAGGGAATACGTTGACAACATAATTTAGGAGAAATTCGTAAAATTTATCCAAGATTTAGACTATCTTGAATGGCCCTATTCAAACTTCTTCTTTTTCTTCTTCTTTTTTTCTTTTGGGCAAGCGCAGGTTATGACATTAAGAAGTTGCACTTCGTAAAACACGCAATGAGGAAATACACAATGGATTTGCACTTTGAATTGCTTTAAGAAGTGGGAAATGCAGTACGCTCCAAAATCACTATGGACTAGACCCTATGATCCACCTGTGTGATCTTTTGTGACTTCCCAACGTTAATTTCATGGCAAATCGTTGCATTTTTTGTATTAATGTCAAGAATTCTGGAAAATTTTTCTTTTACCAGTAGAAAGAGAACAAGCATTGATCTTTATCCACAATATGTGGGGAACCTCTTAATTAATCGGAAATTCTAAAAATCGAAAAGAAGGCAATACAGCTCCACAAAAACTGCAGCCAGCCCTTTGCTTTAGCATTATGAAGAGAAGTCTTGTATAAGATTCGCTGTATGGTAAGCTGAATCATACTTCGCTATGAAATTTCCGTAGCTTGCTCCCTCGAAATAATTCAAGAGAACCTCCAATGAATACTTGAATTTGCGAATAGATAACAGTCCGAAAATATTACAGATTGTAACTTATCTAAGAAGAAAATAAGGATCGAAGCCATCCCATATTGCACTGTCTTCTCTTGATCCAGGGATCGGGTCTTCAATGGTTTCTCCAATGAATTTCTCATGTGATTTGATTACTAACAAATAGAGATTAGAGATCAACGGGTTTCTGAGATATGGTTTCAGAGTTCTGCATAGTTCGATGACGTCGGATAGTAAACCCGTACCATTCTCGACTCCCCCATTGAAAATGCAGTTTGATACGACATAAAAGCCAAGTAGATTGGCATAAAGAGGTAGAAAAGCATCCTTGTGGTTTCCAACACCGCCAAGCCAGTTGAGTTCGCCCTGTTTCTCACCATGGTTCTTCGTAAATGACATTAACTGATGAGCAAATCTGTGTCTCCAGTCAAGTAGATATTTCCTAAACCGCTGTTTGTCCAACAAGTCAACCGCCCAAGTTCTCGAAATTGGTAGCTTCTCCAAATGGGAACCACAAATCTGACTGATCAACAGCTTCTCTTCATGATGATTGTCGATTTCCTTGTCAAAGACGCGTCTAACAAGATCCCCGTTAGATACCTCGTAGTTTTCTGCTGCATTTAGCATCGACTTTAAAAGATAATGAAAGTACTCAATCCAATGACCAAAGATGGAAGAGAGATGCTCAAAACTCAGTCCTATCACTTTGTCCACTTGGGCTGGAACTACTCCAGACTCTGAGCCTCTTACAGATGATTTGCGTGAGAAGCACGCCTGAACATCCATGGCAAGACTTAGCCTAATACCGTCATCCTCATCCTCCAGCAGCTTGATGCATGTGAACCATATATCGAGTATTTGACGAGCATACTGATTGACACCTTCACTTAATTTAAAAGCTGAGGACAGATTATCGGCCGGAAGTTCACTGGCTGATAGAGAAGAACCAACCAGCGCAGCTTGCTCTAGCAAACCAGATGCCACAATAGATTCTGCTGCTGCCTTGCGCATGCTTACTGGCTCAGATGATGCGCTATGCTTTTTAATTAGGTTGGTGAAAAAGGAAATTCTGTCATACATTTGGGCCAATTTTTCCACTTGCTCCGACTCAATATGTTCTGTCGATTTCTTCTGTCCTACATCATTAAGAATGTAGGTTGCAAATAAACCTGCAAACCTCTTCACACAAACGGACATACAGCGTAGAAGTGTTTCACGAGTTTTTGCATTCCTTGCGATCTTGTACAAGGACATGAACTTATACAAAATCAGAAACACTGAATCACAATCCATCCCACCAATGTAAATTGTTTCAGTTGATCTTTCATTCTCGGCCTTCCTAGACTCCAGAGAGTTCCAGGTGAAAAGAATCCTCAAAATATAATATGAACATCTATGATTCTTTTCCAAGTCTAAGAGCTTAAAAAATGTTGTCTGGAGATTAGTGCTGGCCCAGCGCTGAATAACTATGATCTCACTGCGATTGAGGTCATGGCATTCAGCTTCAAATTCTGTTGATTTAAGAAACTTAAAAAGCCATTTCAATGTTGCAAGTCGAACCTCATATGCTGAATCTGACAAAGAGCGAACCAACCTTTCTTCGAGTCCTGCAAAAGGATTCTCCTTTTCTGGCACATTCAAGTGGTTTGAATTCAGTGGAGAAGATTGTTGCGTCATCTGTAAAAAGTTTTCAGTCCCTTCCTCAAATGCTTGAAACACACAACTGAAGTAAGACTCTGCAGCTTGCTGGTGAAGCTCTGCTGTAGTTGGATCATAATATTGTAGCCCATAAGAAGGATCTCCATCTAAGCAATCTGTAGATAACTCCAAAAGTAGATTTCGGATAGCATAAAAGCTTCTGCTTGTATTGCATGTTCTAGCAATACTTAGCATGTGATCGAGCACCTTTAAGAAAGAGGCATTGAGGATTGGGCAAGGACACAACCTGGGGCTTGCTATCCATGAACACCTGGAAAGAACTTGAATCAAGTCAGAAAGAATCTGATCTTTCTTCGAAAAATCGGCCAGATTTCGACAATTTGTGTCGAGAAGAGAACCAAGTTGCAATAGTATTCCATGAATCCAATTGAATGAAGCATGATGCGATCCTTTTGTTTGGTCTAATGAAATGGACGACTCTGGAGCTGTTGTTACTTTATCATCCACAGAAGGCAACTCAGAGGCTATATTGAGGAGCACGGTCAGCAACTTCTCATTAGAAACTACACCAGTCAATGCTCTAGATGCAAGAAGACGGACTTTCAGATTGCTTTGGATCGAGCATCTCCTGATTAATGGCATAAGCAAAAAAGGATCTAGCTCATCTCCAGTTTCACTGGCAACTGTTGAGTTCTTGAGCCTGGTTAAAAGTATAAGCATGGGGCACAAGCTAGGGTGCACCACATTTGCCATGTTGAACTTTGAATCTGAAGAAGACCCGTAGCCAAGCAGCCGAGTTGCAACTTTCAGTTCACTCAATAGAAACGGATGCAATGAGGGATACCTTCAAGCAACGAGATTTTATTAGAACTCCGAGGAAATATATAATGATCTCAACTTAACTGAAAAAGCCCATGATAATGAGGAAAGCAAGAGTACAGAACTCCACGTTTGAGGGTGCAGGTCACACATAAATAAGGGCTCTCAAAACTATTCATTAAACACCGTCTTCATCTTACTTAACTACGCACATCCAAAGAGGTTCAGCTGTCTTATCAATAACAGGAACCAAACCCAAGCATGGAAAATTCAGAGAAAAGCAGAATCCAAGTATAAAAATGTTTTGATAATTGAGCTTTCCAAAAACCAGTATGTAAATTAACCAGAATCAGGAAACATATGGATGTCCTCCTACCTTTTCCAGACTTAGCTTGTGTTCGAACAAAGAGCAACTCGAGCAACCAGAACATAAAAGTCATAATTACTTTTCAATTGACCTAGAACTTAGAAACATAGAGAGGGCTCTTGGGCACTAAAGAACCTGCAGGTCTTGATTTAACTTCTAGCTTAAGGAGTTCACGATATTTATGTATCACTCAATGAACAAGGCATATCAAAACAGAAAGGTAGACAAGAAAGCTACTGCCCACCAACTTGAAGACTAGAACGACTTAGTTGATTTCAATAAACAAAAAGGACAAGTAAAACTCACCTGTGGAAAAACTCAAGCCCAGTTAGTGCACGTCTTGCAGAATCTCGTTTATGAACGTTGAGAAATCCGATCATCCGACGTACCAAAGCAGTGTATGCCAGACAGGCACTGTTCCTTACCTCCCAGTATGGAGAAGAGAAAGACCGAATCGAAAGAATCAAAGACTCAGCAGCAAAACCTGATGTATCTGTAGCTAGGTTGGTGTCATTGAAAGCAGCTCTAAGGACATTGAATGCATGTACAGTAGGAATGACACCCTCATCACGGATCTTCGAGACCATGTCACTGATATTTTTCTCAGGTGACCTTTTACACTTCAAATCTTGGTTTGTTTGTGTTGAAATGCACAAGTCACCATTTGAACTGTTGGTTTCATCTCTATCCAGCAAAGACTGATTAGCGACATCAATTAGCCACCGTAAAGCCCGTGGGAGGAGTTTCTTTGGTGCGCCTTCTGGCTCTGAGAGAAATAGAGCAATAAATGCAGCAGGAATGCCTGCACTTCTCCTTAATAAATCATCTACCGTTTGACCCTTTGCAATAGTTCTGTCCATTAGTTGCTCCATCCACGATTCAGTCAATTGACAAAGTCTAAAAACGAAAAAACATATTTCAGAAAATAATAACAAATGAATTTGCATGACTAGCTTTACAAGTAACAACTAGAACTAACGAATTCTGCAGCATAGTCAAACAGAGTCGCTTATTAAAAATAAATAAATAATAAAAATAAAAATAAGTCAAACAGAGTCGTACTTTGTGGAATCCACTTTCTAATAGACAGGATATTTTGGAGATCAACCAGATAGGCCAGAAAAAAAAAATCATAATATAATGTGAATTAATTGCATCTAGTTCTTAAGGCCTCCAAGCTTTCCAGCCCCCTGTCACTTATTCTAAAAATTCTCTTAAAAAGTGGATTTCTTGCTATTATAAAAGATTAGACCTGGTTGAATTCAGTAAGTTCCAATGTTCTCTGGAAGTTTACTCATAGTTGCATTCTCATGACATTTCATACAGAAGTGAAAAGAGTTTTAATTCTTCTACTTCATATTATTCTTTGCTGTGAGAAACAATCAATTTCTCAATGAAATGAGCACACGTTGATTTCATTTATTAATACACGAAAATGCAATAATATAAGTTGAAAATGCAGTAGCTTGCAAAATAATATAGAAACATACCGAGGATCATTTGAACAAAGTAAACGATTACAAAGAGCTGTAAATCCGGCCCTTGTCTTGTCAATTGCACCATTATGCTTCATCTTCAAAAGAACTTCTAAAAAGTGATTCCCAATTGTTTCAAGTTGTTTCACCTCAAGCATTGCACCAGATGTCCTAATCGGTGATTCAACATAACTGGAAGAATTGCCTTGTGGGTCTAATGATTCCGGAGTACCTGGTAAAGGGATTTTTCTTGTGATAGTCCCAAGAAGAAGACTCACCTGAAATCAATGCATTTCCTTACATTAGCAATATGTCCCTAATTAGATTACAAACCAAACATACAGGTTTAATGACTGAAGCCACTGTTGTCCAGTGAATCCATTTTCTGGTCATCATTAGTCGAACCGTAACAAGAAGCATAGTTGATTACTGGTGGATGAAATAAATGACAGTTAAAAAGACCGTTTATTTATTTATTTATTTATTTATTGGGCAATAAACTACAAGAAGATAATTAATAGCAGAATCTGCGCTGATAACAATGCATACAACGAATAAGTACCTCTTTCATAGCAAGCCAGCAACCAACCATCACAACCTGGTCTGACGACCTGCTATTTTGCACTAGCTTTGAAACTTTTTCTTCATCTTTGTCTAAAGGTGTGTGCACATCCACCTCATCTGGAATCTCCACCAAGAAACTATCGTCATCAACCATTTCATCCATATCCTCAGGCAGATACCAAGCATCTGCAGAAACCACCCAAAGTGCCAGTGAAGTAATTCGCAACACAAGCTCCAAGAGCCTTGCCAGTGCTTGTCTCATTCCTGAGATACTAGCCAACACCGCATCAGAGTTGAAGTCTAATTCCTCAAAAGTGTATCGTAGTGTGAGTAATACACCGTGAACGAAGCTGTTTGTGCATGCGTCAGAAAGATCCATCTCTCCCTCCTTTACAGCAGCTTCCAACCAGTCAATTAGTGATTTTATATACTCGATCACAGGGTACGTAGAGTTGACCGGTTCACGTTGTGAACAAACAACATTTACTGAAGAGTTGACTATCCAACCTAGATCCAAGACATACTTCCTGAAAATGAGCCGAAAAGTCAGAGCTCCAGCATCACTTTCTCTAACACGTGGACTACAGACTAATTTCTTAGCCCACGTAATCATGTTCTGGACAATGTTCTCATCTGAAATACCAGGCAGTGGAGTGGGAAAATGCAAGAGTATACGGAACGAACTCTCCCTCAGCCTATCCCAACTATCTATAACTGACCCAATTAGCAACAAAGTTGAATCTGGTAATGTAATTCCTTCATTGTACGGATAAAGGCCCCTTTCAGTAGAAAGAGAACCGGATTTTTCCTGTGCAGAAGGTAAGATAGACCAAACATTAAGCATTATGAGGATGAGATCCATAGCCATTATTTTTCTCTTGTAAGGAGCCGAAGGATAGCAAGAGAAAAATAGGAAGCAACTCAACCACCTCATGAAACAAAAAAGATTATTTGCCCTGTCAGATTCAGTCTCCTCGCTTCCATTAATAAGTTGCTTTTCATTGTTGCTGCAATGATTGTGAGGTTGCCAGTTACCCTGCTTAAATTGTCTCTCCAGCGCAGTTCGAACACGAGCAAAGAACTTTCTAAACAAGCTCGTCCACTTCATTTGAAAGGCTGTTGAGCTGGACCTCATGTTTAATGGCATTGCTTCCTTCAACAAAGTGAGCTCCAAATGGGAAGGCATACTAGATGTCTTGGGGTTTAAGAAAAGTGACTCTGCAGCATCAACGCGGAGCGACTCATCAACATGGGTCAATGCCAACACCAACCATTCAACAAGGATTTCAACCTCTATCCCCTTGACGCAAACAAGAGCATTTTGGCCAATGCATTTTGCATCTAATCTCACCTCTTTTTGATACACTGAAGAATCTTTGCACCAATCAATATCCCCTTCTATAAAAGCAAGTAAACGAGATACCTTAAGCAATGAAACTAAAATGGCCACTTTTTGTTCAACTCGGAGCTTCATGTTTGCACCACTAAGCTCAGGATATGACAGCCTATTTCCATCCTCAGTTGGCCCAATGGAGATAAAAGCAAGCATAGAAAATATACTATCTACATCAATTTCAAGTAGAACCGGCAATGCATAAGTACTCAAATTTGAGCGTAGCTTGGCAAATCCAGAAGCAAGTCCATAAAGAATAGGGGGCAAACAATGGCCTCTGTACAGTGCATACCCACTTTCAATACCCTCACTGGCCCAACACTCATCGCGCAAGCACTCTAGGAAACACTTCAAAAACGACGTGGCAGCACAACACACATCATCATCAATATACGCATGAACAGTTTCTGAAAGCAAGTGAGGACTCAAATCTAACATAGTCTTCGCCCCAAGCCTCTTAGTGAGTGAAGCCAAAGGAACATATCTCCCCTTACAACGAGGCCCCAAGCGAAGGAGATCAGAAGCAATCTTTTGCAAGAATGACTTTATTTTCTCACTACCTTCCGACCAATGAAGCGATGACTGAATGTCCAGGAAGAGATCAAAAATGAGATGAACTTGCTTAACTGTTTGACTCAATGGGTCCTCTAAATTGTTCCATATAATTCTCAATACCCGGGTCCCCATTTCTTCCGAAATCGGGTCATACTTTTCCGCTTGGCCGGTGAGATTGGCTAACATCGAGGCCTTAATCTGTTGCAAACAGATTTGCAACACGGTCAGTGCATGGAAATTAAAATGGCTATCAGTAGGACTCTCGCAATAGTTGCACAACTCAGGCAAAACCCCATCATAGAGTATAGCCCTAACCGAATTATATCTAGAAATCGAAAAACAAGTGTTTAGCACTGCTCTCGGAACCGCCGTAAGAATCCCTCTTATCAAGCAAAGTCTACTCAACGTAGAAAAACTACGAATCTCGGAACATACATCTCCTTCATAAGGGACTTTAGAAATTGCATTCTCAAAATTGTTCTCCGAAACAGTTTGATAAAATATACCTTGAATTATAACCAAGCCAAGGTCTTCAGGACTGAGACAAACTTGCAGAGCTGCACAGAAGCCGACCCCAGCAGCCACAAAACAGTCCCTGGAAAACGCCAACGACTTCAAGATGCTCAAAACGACACCCAAACTCCTTCCCAACACTTTCGAATCGGGACCCAAATCCTTAAACTTGGAAGGGAAACGCTGAAGCAGGTAATACAAGCAAGACAAAGCCTCCTGGCATTGCTCCATAACTATCGGCGAAGGCCGAGCCCAGCCTTCGGTCTCCGAAACGACGCCGTCCAGACTCCCGACGACGTCCCAAGTGACCAAAACCGCGCATTCTTCGACGACATCAACCAAGTAACCTAATTTCGGCATTCCCATGACCGACAGCGCCGTCCGCGAGACGCGGAATCTCTTCCCCCTCCCGCCTCCGCCGCCGCCATACTCGGCGCAGAGCTGGCGAAAGCAGCGGCTGAGGACGGAGTGAAAGGCGCGAGCTTTGGCGAGGCCGGAGACGAGGGTGCGGTGGAGGGGGAGGGAGTTGTCGAGGAAGAGAATCTCGAGGTAAAGCTTGGCGGCGCGGGAGGCGAGGGGCTCGTCGGCGGTGAGGAGGAGGTCACAGAAGGCGGAGGCGAGGGACTTGGCGTGGTTGACCTGGGCGTGGACGGAGGTCAGAGAGGTGAAGGTTTTCAGTTGGGAGAAGAAGCTTGAGGAGGAGATGTCGGAGTCGGAGAAGGAGTGGAGGTAGGAGTCGGGGAAGACGACGGCGTTGTAGGTGTACCGGTGGCGGTGCTGGATGGCTCGCCATTTGGCCGACATGGTTGTGTGTTTGTTTGTTATGTGGAATGGGAAGGGAATGAGCTCGGAAGATCTCAGTACGAGGTTTCTCTCTCTCTGTCTTTGCAGTGTTACTGCGAAGACCGAGAGAGAGAGGTAGAGAGAGGAAAGAAGAAGAAGAAGAAAGTGGCGGCTTCAAGTTAGGGCAAACGGCAAAGCGAGGGAAAGTAACAAATGATGGACCATTTTCAAAACGACATGTCGTTGAGTTTGAAGGTTGGATTTTTTTTTGGGTGGGATTCTTCTCTTAATTTTATGGACATTGCTTTTTAGTTTCTCTTCTGAATTTTTTAAAACTCTAGTTTTAATTTTTTTTATGCTAGAATTGTTAAAAAAGAGGGGGGGGGGGGGGGGGGGGGGACTTAAATAGGTTTATCGTTGATTTGTTCTTTTCTCATTTATTTGTTAATGATAATGAAAAATCCAGTAAAAGAAGACTAATTTCCTGTTTCCTTTCTTTCTCTCTATTTTTAATGGAATATTTTAATTGACAAAGTTAAATAAGAATATTCCAAAATTCAAAAAACTGATTGAGAGTTTAGAAAATTCAAAAATAAAGTGAAAATAACTTCAAAGACACAAATGAGATTGATCATTTCTAATGGCTCTTTTGCATTATTTGTTAATGATAATGAAAAATCCAGTAAAAGAAGACTAATTTCCTGTTTCCTTTCTTTCTCTCTATTTTTAATGGAATATTTTAATTGACAAAGTTAAATAAGAATATTCCAAAATTCAAAAAACTGATTGAGAGTTTAGAAAATTCAAAAATAAAGTGAAAATAACTTCAAAGACACAAATGAGATTGATCATTTCTAATGGCTCTTTTGCATTATTACCCCCTCCCCGAACGCCTCGTGTTGGAACAAAAAAAAAAAAAAAAAAAGACCCTTTTAATTTAAGAATATATTGCATCAAAGGTTCCTTTGCTACAAGGTATCTTCAAACTTGGCATCATTTTTTTAAGATAATTCTCATTTTAATTTTTTATGCTGGATACGAAAT
>JAFMPE010115264.1:0-11988 GCA_024759925.1 Ficus religiosa | reverse complement strand
AGAACTAGCGGTAAAGGATTATTATGAATATATATATATTTTTTTATATACAAGCAGAAATATTAAAAATTAAAAATTAAAAATAAAAACTAGAAAAAGAAGACTCTGAGTCACCTAAAATTGAAATAAGAACAAACAAAAATTATAAAAGAAGACACTCTCAATCATCCTTTTAAAGATTTTAAGTGTGATTTTGAGTCATCCTTTTGGGAATTTTAATGTAAGGTACTGGAAAAGTCTTGGATATTAAATGTGACTCTGAAAGCTATCTGTATTAGTTTAAATTGAATATCACATCACTATCTTATCCCTAAATACTTTCACGGTGTATCTATCAATGAAAGCTAGTCAATAAACACTTGCTTTTAGCAATTCTGAATGAAAGGATATCCACTTGAAGTCTGCAGTTAGTGGGGTGGTATCCATTGTACAAATTTCCACAACGAAAACGATTTTTCAAAAAAAGATAATAATAATAATAATAATAATAACAAAGAAAAATAAAGCACCACCAAAATGTGTGTTATATATAAAGACAACCAAAATGAACAGCAGACTTACATAAGCTCTTTTACATATTTATGACTAGGAATAGGATTTATAATTTAGAATTTTCCAACAAAAATCACATCACTATTAAGTAGTCCCTCTTGCTCGTCAAACTGTTCAAGTGTGCTTATATATATATATAGCTTGAAAATATTATCGTTCAGATCACTCAAATTTCATTTGGAAATCCACCAGTAGATTTAAGATGTGGGATAATATTGTCGTTGATCTAGGAGTCATAAGTTTTCTTGTAATATTAGTTGTAAGTTACTGGGCTTATACATGGCAGAATCCCAAATGCAACGGCAAGCTACCACCTGGTTCTATGGGATGGCCTTTGCTCGGAGAAACCATGGAGTTCTTTACTCCTTATTCATCTAATGATATCCCACCATTCATCAAAAAGAGAATAGCCAGGTATATATACGTGTGTGTGTGTTTATATATATATGTGTGTACACGTAAAAGTTAATTTTGTAAATTTGTAAATTTCCATTGAGATGAAGTACTGTCTCTACCACTTTATGTGTATATATGTACGTATAAACATACTTACGTGTATGAATACTATGTGAGTAAAAATGTATATTATATGTCGCTTAATTTGCTTTTGATGTTGTTGAAGTACTAGCGGTAAAGGATTATTATGAATATATGTGTATATATATTTATATACAAGCAGAAATATTAAAAATAGAAACTAGAAAAAGAAGATTTTGAGTCACCTTAAATTGAAATAAGAACAAACAAAAATTATAAAAGAAGACTCTCTCAATCATCCTTTTAAGGATTAATTTTAAATGTGACTCTGAGTCGTTCTCCTGGGAATTTTAATGTGAGGAACTAGAAAAGACTTGGATATTAAATGTGACTATAAGTCATCCTCTTGAGGATTTTAATACAAGGGACTAGAAAAGAAGACTTTGAGTCACCTAAAGCTGAAATAAGAACAAACATAAACTAGTGAAGAAGACTCTGAGTCGTCCTCTTAGAAGTTTTAAATGTGACTCTGAGTCATCCTCTTGGGGATTTCTCAGTTGTCCTATTGGGAATTTTAAATGTGAATATGAGTCGTCCTCTTGGGGATTTTAATGTGAGGGATTTTAATGTGAAAGAAGAAGAAGAAGAAGTGGCTTGTAAAAATATTGTTTCACATGAGGGGACCTAGTCCTATTTTCTGCCTTTTCAGTTATGTCAATTTTATTTACAAGCCGGTTGATGTGGATGGTTGTATTTACTTATTAATTGTGCTTATTATTTCTTCCTATTATACCAAAATATTTTAGCTTTTTTGGGGGTCAATTTATATGTTTTTTTTTTAAATTTTTTTTATTTAAATGAAGTGACGAGAGAAGGTAATTAGCATTAAGACTTGATAATATTT
Organism: Ficus religiosa; assembly: GCA_024759925.1. Taxonomy (NCBI): domain Eukaryota; kingdom Viridiplantae; phylum Streptophyta; class Magnoliopsida; order Rosales; family Moraceae; genus Ficus; species Ficus religiosa. Next base: position 10,055 of record JAFMPE010115264.1, on the reverse strand, counting down.
TTTTATATGTGTATTGCACTCTACAGATATGGAGCAGTGTTTCGAACTAATTTAGTTGGCCGGAAAATTATCGTATCAACAGATCCGGAAATCAACCACCATATATTTCAGCAAGAAGAGAAGTCTTTCGTGCTTTGTTATACAGAGAGTTTTATGGAAATTTCAGGACAAGATAGTTTTCTGGGGCAACATGGAATGATTCATAAGTATCTTAAGAACTTGGCTCGAGAACTGGTTAAGCCAGAAAACTTGAAGGAAAAGATGTTGCCTGAAATGGATAAAGTTGCTAGAATCCATATGCGTTCATGGGCCAATCACGGCATTGTAGATGTCAAAGAAGAAGCCTCGAATGTAAAGTATTTCTTAACTTGTTGGTTTCCGCAATATAATTTATTATTCTATCTATATGTATGTTTGTGTGTATTATATCTATATCTATATGATATATGTGTATGTATGTATGTATGTGGTCGTTAGGAAAGACATGTTGCATATCAAAATAATTCATGATTCAAATATATGTTTTTGTGTGTTGTGTATGTGCGTGTGTTTGTATGCGTTCATGGGCTAGTCACGGCTTTGTAGAACTCACACTATATCTATATATATATACACACACACACACACACACACATCCATACATATATATCTGTTGCAATAATTTAACATATATAGATCGTTTTCTTTAATTGTGACCAATGGCAGAGCCGGTTTGTTCTTTTACTAAGGCATGCATTAAAGAATAAAAGTTGTCAAGGAGACTAATAAGTATAATCATTTTTAGTGGAACCAAAATGAGAAAAAAAAAAAAGTAAAAATTTTAGAAGTAAAGTTAAAAAATTAAAAGAAAATAAAAATACACTAGGAGCAGAAGCCCCCACTCGTCTGTGGGTGGCTCTGCCCTTGGTTGTAATCATAAATGTTAATAACTTTTATTACTTAAATGATGACATATTTAATTTTAGCAAGAATGTTATTAATTTTTTAATAGATACCTTACTAGTTGTTCTTACAATTTGAGTATGTGTTGTATTCTTTAATCTACCCTACCCTAACCAACTGGGCCAACCTCGATTTGAGGAAAAAAAAAAAAAATTGTAACAATACATGCAACTCTAACAAATAAGACTTATTACATGTTGACTCACATGATCAGTAGATACTCATATTAATTGATGATTTCGGTTTTTGGAATAAATCGACCGAACTTGAAATTAAGAATTAGATAAAAATTGTGCGAAGGGAAAATCTTATAAAGATCGGGATTAAAATCGAAATTTGGATTAAAATTGAAAAAATTTATCTTATATATATATATATATAATTTTTTTCCTTTGGATTATTCATTTTGATATGATTTTTAGGTCGTTTTTTTTTTTTTTTTTTTTTCTATATCTTTATTCACTTAGGTTTGTAACAATTTCAGCCTTTTTTCCTCGTATATAGTAGATGTTTACATTGACAAGTTCTCAAACATTTAGGCATGTTATTCGAATATGGAACGTTATGCTTCCAATTACTCATGAATAATATTTGTGTGTATCTATATACATAAAACATATTAACATTCTTTTATTGGCATGCAGATGGTATTTGAATATTTTGCTAAGAAACTCATTAGTTACGATGAAACAAAGGCTTCAAAGAAACTCAAGGACAACTACAATGCATTTCTAGATGGACTTATATCGTTTCCTTTAAACATCCCTGGAACTGCCTATCATGCATGTTTACAAGTATGTACTAATTAATTAAAACATTTTAACAAAATAAATTTTCTTTCTTAGTGCTATTAAAATTTTTAATTTTGGACGGGCAACAAATTTTATGCTTTTGAAACAGGGTCGGAAGAAGGCAATAAAAGTGATCAAAGATATCTTCGATGAGCGGAAAGCATCGAATGCGAATCATGGGGATTACTTGGATCATTTGCTAGAGGAACTAAAGAAAGAAAAAACAATTATGAATGAGAAAATGGCTATAAACTTTGTCTTTCTACTTCTCTTCACTGCTTTTGAGACTGCATCATCAGCTATTACATTAGCGGTGAAATTTATCTCTGATAATCCTGAAGTGTTAGCTGAAATAACGGTTTGTATCTTCCTTACTTTTTTTACTTTTATTTTTTGGCAATCCCACAATTTATATGTAACAAAAAAAGTATGAGTAATAAAATATTTTTCAGAAAGAGCAAGAGAAAATTATAGAAAACCGTCATGACGAGAAGGACTTTGAGATTACATGGGAAGAATATAGATGCATGACGTTTACACACATGGTGAGTATAGGAAGATTAGTTATTTATGAAAATTAGCTTTAGTTTCGGGTCTTAACTATTAATTCCTGTTAATTTCCTAATTGAAATTATGCAGGTTATTAATGAAACCGTCAGGCTTGCTAATATTGTGCCAGCAGTCTTCAGAAGAGCTGTAAATGATGTTAAGATGAAGGGTAAGTATATTTTACATGCGTACAAAAACAATTTCTTTAGTTGTGGAACTAGAAAATCTTTTTGGCGTGAGCACTATAAAAAAAAAATTTTAAGATTAATTTTCAACGTATTTTAGTCATTTAATGGACCATAAGTATAATTTATTTAGAATTACTTTTATAAATGGCCCCCAAATTATATATCCGTATCATCTAGAGTCCCTAGATTTTTTATTTTACACACATCACATTCTCCTGAACTTTTTTGCTATTACATCAACGGTCTCTTTATCAATATTTTGTTAAAAAATAGATAGAAATTGAATATGTTTTGATCATATGAGCTTTTATTTATAGATAAAGTTGTAATTAAACATCTTTTAGAGCGAAATTGTATTTCTATGAGAGATATTTTGAAAGTTATATACTGTAATTTCATTAAAAGTACATATAGAGCTTCAGTGATATTTTGGAGTTTTATAAGCTTCCCAATAAAAAACGTTTAATTAAGATTTTAGCCTAGACTTAAAACTAACATTATCTGAACATGTTCAATTTTCATTCAGTTTTTTACATAATACTGATGTAGGGGCCGGTTGCATAATAGTGAAAAAGATCAAGGTAATCTAATGTATAAAATTAAAAGTCAGGAATAAACATAAGAGTAGGATATAATTCATGGGGCCATTTGATAATACCTACATAGGGGCCATTTAGTTTTCTTTTATTTAGTGGGGGCACAGTTGAAATTTTGTAATCACTTAAAAGGAGAAGATTAAAATTTTCAAAAATTTTAATAAGGGCACTTGCCCTCATATTCATTCTAATTTTTCTCTGTTATTTCTTTTTTATTCACATTTTCTATTGCAACTAGGGTCGTAGCCAAGTGTGGGCAAGTGGCACTACAACCCCAACTGATATTGTTTTTCTTTTAATTTTACCCTAAAAATTATACAGTTTTTACTACTTTGCCCCTACTGAAAATTAAAAATCTCCATGCAGTCCCTACTAAAATTTTACCCTTTAGTTTTTATATACTAATGCGATTTATTTAAAAAATATACATGTACACCCCACTGAAATTTATGTTTGTAACCAATTGCAAAAATTATGTATTAATGCCTGATAATATGCTGTTTTTCTACATAAGTTCATAAATTCGATGATATTAGCCTAAAAATTTTGTAATGAATTTGTAAGGATATACAATACCAAAAGATTGGCTGGTTATGGTGGTTCCATCTGTGCTTCACTTAGATCCTAATTACTACGACGACCCATTCACCTTTAATCCATGGCGATGGAAGGTAAATTATAATTAATTTTAGTTATTGATTTATTAGCTTGGAAATTGTTAATAAGACAAGTTCTTGATTTTTTTTCCCCTCTATATTTTTTATTTTTTGTTCCTACAAAATAGGGAAAGAAATTGTATGTAGGATCAAAGACATTCATGGCCTTTGGAGGTGGAATAAGAGTTTGTGTGGGAGCTGACTTTGCAAAGCTTCAAATGGCCCTCATTCTTCATTATTTGGTTTCAAAATATAGGTAGCGTCAAATTTCCTTTTCATAATTTCTCGTGGAATTCATAATCAGTGACAAAGTTAAAATTGTTTGTCAATGATTAATAATTATGTAATGGATAATTAGGAATTATTATGATTAAGTTTTAATTTTCAAAGGGGCTACTATTAGATTTTACTCAAAATTATAAGGTACTAAAAGAGAGGAGGGGGGGGGGGGGGGGGTGGCTGGCGCTGGTCTTTGCTTCTTTCTGTCCTTGTTTATAATATGAACCTCTACCATAGACAAAATAAATAAATGAATAAATAAATAAAATAACACCATTTAGAATTAGGGATTTTTTTATTTTTAATTTTAAGTTGAGTGTAAAATGCAATTGTGTGATTAGTTCAAAGAATCGATACAAAAAGAAAAAAAAATAAATTTTCAAAAATTGAATAAAGACATGTACTTCCACTCAGTACGAAAGTTACGGCCACCGTTATTATATGTAAGTTTTATACTCTTTGATATGAATTAGGTGGACAATGATCAAAGGAGGGGAGGTCGTCCGTAAACCTGGTGTCGTATTTCCTAATGGATTACACATCAAAATCTCGGAAAAAGCTTAAGGCCAGTGTCATATTAAGATACGGTGGCAGACAAAGGTTATTTGATTGCCAATAATATGTATGAAAACAGTATGCTGAAGTTAAATTTTGTGAAAAACATGTACTAGACACACACACATATATGTATGTGTGTGTGTGCGCTGTTGTCTTTATTTATGTCAACTATATCTATATGTATAATCTATAACTAAATTATAAAAGAGAGAGTTGTCTTTTTAGCTTATTTAAAAATTTGATCTCTCTATTTTATCTTTTTGTACACTTTTTTTTTCTTTTTTTGATATTGTTTACTTCCTTCTTTGTATTAATTTTCGTATTTTTACTTTTTCTTCCCAAAAATTGTATGTATTTGAAGTTGGATCATGTAAAATACTTTTATTTTTCCAATTTGCCCGTATGTAGAATAATTTTTTTCAAATATGCCTCAAAAAAAAATTTTTTTTTTCTTGCAATTCTTCAAATTGTTTTATTTCCTTTTAATCAATGGTTACTTGATTCTGTTTAACTCTTTAGGAGATAATAAATGAATTTAGAAAAGATATTCAATTTTTAAAAAATTTAACATCTGCTTATTATTTTATAAAACAAAATTAAATTTATTCTTAAAAAATCAACACATTAAATCCACACGTGTGAACATGACTAAAAACTAGTGCATATAATTGGCATTGGACTCGAATTTACATTTTCTAATTCAACTAGATCAAAGTTTAGAAAATCATGTTTAAGTAGGTTTGAAAATGTAACGATCCGCCTTACGTGGCCATTACAAAACTTATTTAAGCTACTTACTTATTTATCTCATAAGACTTAAAATTTGTGGAACTTTTTTTTTATTTTTTATTTTCCTTATAGAAATATATATCTTTCTATAATAACAAGAGTAATTACCGTAATAATTGTACAACCTATATATGTTAAAAAGACATCATCAAAACTAATTAATAGTTTTTGAACTTACTGTCCATATTTGATTAGTAATTACTTACCAATAGAAATAGCATATTAAAAATATTTAAATGGTATAAACTCTATAACACTTACATTAAAACATGTTGTTCAAAATGTGAAAATAACTGCTCAGTGACATCCATGACCACCCTTCACACTCGCTCCGTAGCCTGCTCAGTCCATCTTTTTAAACTATAGGTTTCTCACCTATAATATAAAAATTTTATAATGCGGTTTCGCTCAGCAAGTACAAATATATCCTTGCAAAATAATTAAAATCATATAACAAAACATGCATGATCTGTTTATGCTTGCTTGTGAATTTTTCATTATTATTGATTATGGATTTTCTTTTTTTGTCTTATCTGTGGGCCCGGTGTACGTACCAAATGCGTGTGATCATCGGGTTGTGAGGTTTCACAAGGTCCCCAATAGTACTGAGATCATAGACTGGACTTGCTCCAGATTAACTGAAACGAACTGAACTGATCCTTCTCTAATGGAAGGTTGGTACGATACCCTTAACTTGTCTTGTTGTAGTCTTGTTAATTATTTTATGGTGAGTATGCAATATGTCATATCTCAACATAAAACCTCAAAAATATAAAACTAAGACGTGTATCATGATAGCTTTAAAACATGTAAGTCATGGCATCAAGCACGGAAGCATGCAATATGTTATACTTCATCATAAATCTTAAACATATAACTTGGACATATCATCATGGAACAATCTTCATAAAACATGTGTTTAAAAACATATCATAAATCATGTATTCAAAACACGGCTTAAAGACTTGTATTTCTTAAAACATATTGTTCTTAAAATAGTTCAAAACTAGCATTGAATAAAACCATTCGAAACTAGCAGCTTATAAAATAGTTCAAACGCACATCACATTAATCATATATAGAGTATATTTCAAAAAAACATTTAAGATTGAAAACCGTAGTTTTCATAATACAGGTGAGGTTTGTACTAATTTGTTTTCATGGCATAGTATTTGTCTCATCTTGATCTTTTGGTAAAATAGTAGGTCCACGTCCTGTTTTAAACACCCATAATTAGTGTAAGTTTTTAATTTAGCTAATTAAAATTCTACATTATAATTTAAGTAGCTATTTATCTATATTAAATGATTGATCACACCGTTAGATTGTCTGGTCCGAGAGCATTGGGCCTACAAGCCCATTTGACTATTGAAATCTGTATATAAAAATCTCATGTTAAGCATCGACCGATATCTTTTAGGGCTCTTGTGCTAAAACCAAGTTCTTGGTCCTATTTCGATTGATATCTAGTGGTCTGACTATCATGATTCCATGATATATTTTTCCAAATTGTTTTTATCAAATAACAATTTGATACATTAAATATGAAGATCGATTTATCCAACTGTCCCAAAGATTAAGGCTTTTACCAATTTTCATGTCATAAAACTTCGTGACAAAATGCTATCTTTTATAGAAATACATTTTAAGAAAAATTTCTTGCACAAACTTGTGCATTTTAAAGTATTATATAAATACCGTGCTTTGCTCAAAATCAGATGCATGTTATGAGAGTCATTAAAAATTCTACTTAAAATAAATAAATTTTTTTGTAAAAAGATTTCTGCACGAATCTTATATAACCTAGATAGATCTTCAACTTTCATGTTTTAACTAAAAACTTATTAACTATTTGATACAATCATTTGCTTAAATTTCATAACTGTATAGTGTGAATTATGAAAAATTCACTATTTTGAATTTCACTTTTGGAAGCTTCTTCATGCATAAAATTTGTAGGTCTTGTTGAGATCTAAATCTTTTATGCTTGGTTTAAAGCTTAATTCAAAATCTAAATTGCTTATTTTCTGGGAAGACCAAAGCTTGGAAAATTTTGTAATAAGGAATTTTCTTGTTTTCTAGCAATTCATAAAATCACCATAAAACTGTACTTTAAAGACATTTTCAGAAAATATCCTCCTCATAATACTTATCTAAAATTCATATATCTTAATGGTTTGGCTTGTATCTTACACTTTTCTTTGAAAAAATGAGATAAAACTATTTTATTTACGGTTTGGGATCAATTTTGTAAATCTATACAAAACAGTACCTTAAAAGCATTTATGGTAAAAGTCATTTCACAAAACTTTTAGATCTCCTCAGGATTTAAAAATTTCATGTTTTAACCAAAAGCTAATTTGGTCTCTAACTTGTTCGTTATATAAACATCCATGGCTAAATCCTTATTCAAGGAACATTGTTCCAGTTTTGCTCGCTTTTACAAATTGGCCCGAAACTCCATTTCACCCTCATTTTTTAGACAAAACGATCTCATAAAACTTTTAGATCTCATCAAGATTTAAAACTTTACTGTTTTGATTTAAATCTAGTTCAGCCTCTAAGATACTCCTTTTTTGGCCAAACCTGTGGGTAAAAGATCATGTTATCAGGAGATCTCATTTATTACGATAGTTTTTAAATCGTCCTAAATGTCTACTCTAGAGACTTTTTTGGAAAAATGATCTGCATGAAACTTTTATATTTTATGAGATCTAAAACTTTCACATTTGAGAAAAAGCTAACTCGGCCTCTAAGACCCTCGTTTGGACTCAAATCCGTAGCTGGGCAGGTTTACTTCAGTTTCTATCCAGTTTTGGAAAATAGCTTGAAACGTAATCTTAAAGTCCGAATTAGATAATCTATATTTGAAAAATAATTGTTCGTACCTTCCAGTTCTAAAACTATACAGTTGATGAAAAAAGCTAAAAACATCGTTTACATGGGCGTTGGAGCATAAAACCATGACTGAAAATTTGGACCGGTTTTGAAACAGTTGTTACTTGGTTTAGATAACTCCAAACGTGCTTCTAAAGCATGAGCATAAAAATATATATATATATATATTTTTCATTTTGAACGTAATCATCCCTTAGCTTCTAAATCCATTCAACGTAAAAACTTAATAACAAAAATATAAAACTTATTACACTAGTACAAAAAGAGGATACCACGACGGTTAAAAACAGTTGTTGTATCTTTCCACAATGGTTTTTTAACTATCGTGGTATCTAGGATCGTGAAATCTATTTCGATTCCACAACGGTTTTTTAACCATTGTGGAATAGACAAAATTAGCACCAAATATTCCATGACTGTTTTTAGTAATATGTTTCAGTCAAGTTGATGTCCCTTTAACTTAAGCAAAAGTCACAAGATATCGGTATAGTTTTCCCTAAAAAATAAAGATAATCTTCAAGTCACTAATCAAAACTATAAATACTTAAATGAAATGACTAAAATACCCAATGATTTTTGCATGTGATCTCAATTATTGTCCATCTCAATCATCGACATGAACGATAATTGAGACAAAGAGCAAGAGCACATGGATATGTCCCGCCAAACCCGAAAAGGAAAAGGTAAAGGAAAAAAAAAAAGAAAAGAAAAAAATGAAAGAAAAGCGACATTATATGAGCTTTTCAAGAAGGCGTGAAAATGCTACGGCAAAAGCTATGGAGAAGAATATTGACTTCACAATACAAAACCAGTCCTCTAATCTTTTTGATACTACGCCACTCCCTTGTTTTTCTTATGTTTTATGCACAGACACCTCTAAAATTTTCAAATTTGATAATTTAATCCCTATAAACTTGTTTTTATGGAAATTATTCCGTGAGCTTATAATTTTTGGTTTTTTCAAACCTTCATACTCAAATCCGTTAAAATTTGTAGGCGACTTGCACATTATTACCCAAGAAGGGCATTGTTGTCATTTCTACTTAACTTTAACACAAATTTTGTTGAAAATTTGAACATAAACTTTTAAAAGAAATTTGCATAGAAATTAGACAAAATGACTAGCAATGCCCTTATTGGGCTACAATTTACAAGTCACGTGCAAAAAAACCGTCCAACTTTTAATGTACTTGAGAAATAAAGATTGATAGTGTCAAAAATCATAAGTTTGGGAGTTGATTGTGAAGAAAAAAGTTTAACGACTAAATTGTTAAATTTGAAAAATTCAGGGGTGGCCGAACAAAATCACCTAAAGTCTGAGTTTTCTAAAAATAAAATAAAGAAAAAAAAAAGATGTAGATTTAAAATAGGGAGAGGCTGTAGTAGATCCTCTCCCAGAGTAACTACCGATAAAGCCTTTTTTTGAATCGTTGATATTTAATCAAACAGTTGAAATGTTGTTAGTGTACTATACTTATCATACACCTTACCTTATATTACCCTTCTCACCCCCAAGTGTTTTCTGTCGTCGACGACCCTCCTGCTACTGGCGGCCGACCCCGGCAACCGTCCTGATGCCGACGACCCACCCCCAGCCCCCCCACCACCAGCCCTAGCCTTGGCCGCCACGCACCCATCCCCGGCCCCCTACTCCCCAGCCTCTGGCACCCCCCCTCCTAGTCCTCCCCCACTGGCCCCTCGGTGCCCCCGCACCCCAAGTCCCTCCTACCCCAGCACTCCCACCCCAGACCCTACTCCGCCCCACCCGGGCCCCCCCCCCAAGGAACCCCCCCCCCCCCACCCCCCCCC
>JAFMPE010115245.1:0-11989 GCA_024759925.1 Ficus religiosa | reverse complement strand
ATTAAAAGCATATTAATGAAGAAAATCCATAATAATAATTTATTAATCAAGCTTATGAATTTCTAGGGCATCACAATAACCTTCATAATTAATATATATATATATATATATATTTTACAATTCATGAAATCAAATTTAAGTCCATATAAATCATCCAATCAAATAATAATAAATTAAAGTCTCAAAACTTTATTTGAAATTATAAATGTTCATCTCATGATCGTTCCTCCTGTTTTCTATCACATATCGTCCCGCTATCCACTCCAAGTTCCTCCAATACTATATCTTACCCTTTTCTTTATCTGCAATATGAATTAACTTATATAAGCAAGGCCTTAGTAAGACACTTAAATCTCACAAATATAAATAAACATTTTTCTTTTATCATCATAAATATAAAACATCATTTAAAAACTTTTTAACTTTTAAAACCGTCATATATTGGGCCCGACGTTGTACCATAATAGCGCGCTAGTCATGAAAGGATTGGGGTAGCAAATCCCAAACCAATGGTGACAAAAGTCCGCTCACCGGACAACATCATCATCATCATCATTAATTGTGTATAATGCCATTTTAAAACATAAAATACATATACATACCATATATATACTTTTCATCGACACATCATCATAGGAGAAGTATTATTTAAGAACATCATAATATCATCATCAACATCAAAACATATACATCTCAAATCCTTAATTTATGTCACAGGTGGGAGTGTACTTAGATAAATGCCTTACTTAACCTTTTCAAATTTTCTGATGGTGACTCGCGATTGAGGTCTCGGGTGCTCATCTTTAGAACCATTCATGCCATGAATAATAAAATATAATAAAATCAATAAAAGCTCATAATAATCCATCAAACACATCCATCATATCATAGCAGTGCCGAAAAGACCTATTTCATCATTCAATAATATCACAACACAAAAATTGAACAATTTCATGAAATTACAAATCTTTATAAAAATTGCTAGTCAGACCTTTGTTCCTTCAAAAATTCATACAGGGCTCTGAATGATCTAAAACAAACTGCAAACAAAATTATACTTCCATAGTTTTCTAATTGTACCTAATTTGTTAAAAACGGAGACCGTTTGGACCCTCAAAGATAGTTTTAAATCTGATTACTAAAATTTTACAAAAACTGACAGCCGGACCTCTGACTACTTGAAAAATCACAAAAATTCATATATATGTCCAAACGACCTGAAACTGATTCCAAATAAAAATAGACATCCAAATTTTTCTAACAATATCAATTTCATTAAAAACAGAGACTATTTGGATTCTGAACAGCAGTGTTTAATTATAATCATTAAAATTTTATCGATTTTGGCAGTCCGATTTCTGCCTATTTGAAAAATCATAAAACTTCACACATATCTCCAAATGATATGAAACTGGTTTTAAGAAAATAGACATCTAGGGCTTTTCAACAATATCAAATTTGTTAAAAATGGAGTCCATTTGCACCCTTAAAAACAGTTTGGACAACTTATCTTAAAATCTGGAAATTCCAGTAGCAGTGGTCAAATCCGAAAATCATTAAAAATATAAAAATTATCACCACAATATACATGATTCATACACACACACACACACACCCAAAATAGCCCTAAGATATGTTTCTAATGTATAGAATTATTCAATCACCATACCAATGAAGTCATAAATCCAGAAATCAAAAGCCCTAAATTCGTCTTGTTTACAAAATCAACCATATAGCTATTCTTTCGATCATCATTCGATAAACATTTCTTATCATCTTCTTAAACTCATATTAAGGCACTCATCAAGAAATTCATCTAACCCCTCGAAGAATCCCAAACTGAAACAAATAATAAAATCATCATCAACATACCTTGAAATCCTTTTGATTTTGGTTTGGATGAATTTGGAGGTTTGGGGGATTTATTATTATTATTTTTTTTTTGGTGGCTTGTGTGTGTGAGGAATAGAGAGAGCAAAAGAGAGGGAGAGAGATGCAAAGGGTAAGCATTGAGAAACCAATGGTAGATTGTGTGGAAATTTAAATTGGAAATCAAATGCTGTCATCAAAGGCTAATTTTTAGCAAAAGAGCTAATAGGTCAATGGGAAAGGTGGATGTAAATTAACAGATTAATGTTTCCCCCTTTTTTTTTTTTTTTTAATCACACGTTTCTCCTTTCTTCTGCTGCAATTACTTTCCCTTTTTTTTTTTTTTACTCATTCCCTTCATATCCTCCTTCAGATTTCCTATTATACACATATATATATGCATATAATATTACATGTATATATATGTATGTTGACTAACCAATAACTTAACATATATATGTATATATAAAGACAGATATACAATACAATTTGTAAATATAAAAATAAAATATACTTAAACATATAGTGTATATATATAAACATATAAGATAATCGTATAACAATATATGGTATATTTATACTTTATATAACATTCAAAAATGAATGCAACAATTTCTTTATTGTATATATTTTTAAGCCATCATACAAAATTATCAAATCATCATAAAAAAATTTATCAATTTGGCATGAACATTATTCTATCACATCGAGTCCTCGTCGCGTTACCTGTGAAAAATTTTAACTCAACATAATATTAGAATTAAGAAATTGCAATCTCATCACATTATCCATGTTAATTCTCTAAAGTTATAGTTAGGTAGCATTTGGGGCGTTACAGCTACAATTTCCTAACTGGTTGATTGTGTTTTCCCTTAACTTTCTGACATGTTCGGCATTTACTCATGAATTCAGCCATATCATTCTTCATCTTAGTCACTGCTTCAAGTCCTTATACATCTTAGTCGCTCCGAGATGGATGGAGTATGGAGTGTCGTGGGCCTCAGATAGACTCTGCTTTCAAAGTTCTTCATTGCTAGCCACACATAACCCACCTTTAAAATGAATGATACTTTCATCTGACACACCAAAATTAGTTTCTTTCCCTTCCATGACTTCCTTTCTTATCCTGACCAAACTAGGATCAAGCCCCTGAGCTTCCTTGATTTCACCAAGGATTGTACGCTGGAGAGTCAATGAGGAAAGTTTTCTAGTAATTAGCTCAATTCCAAGCTTGAAAATATCTTCCTAAAGCGGTTGTGATAGTGCTTGAATTGACATGAGGGTGGCATATGACTTCCGACTCAGTGCATCAGTGACTTTATTGGTATTTCTAGGATGATAAAGAATCTCACAATCATAATCCTTAACCAATTCCAACCATCTTCTTTGTCTCATGTTCAGTTCCTTCTGGGTGAATATACTTAAGACTTTTATAATCTGTAAAAATCTGACATTTGACGCCATAAAGATAGCGTCGCCAGATCTTAATGGCAAACACCACAGCTGCTAGTTACAAATCATGGTTCAGGTAGTTCTTTTCATGCTCCTTCAATTACCGTGAGGCATAAGCTATGACTTTCCCGTTTTGCATCAAAACTGCCCTTAAGCCCACCTTGGATGCGTCGCTGTAAATTTCAAACTCTCCCTCGCCTGATGGAATCCTGAGAATAGGAGCACTATTGGGTTTCTTCTTCAATTCTTGAAAATTTTTCTCGTATTTCTCCGTCCATTCGTACTTTTTTCCTTTCCGAGTAAGTGCGGTAAGAGGTGTGGCTAATTTCGTGAATCTTTCAACAAATCTTTTGTAATGGCCAACTAGACTTATAAAGCTTCACACTTTAGTCACACTCTTCGGTGCTGGCCACTTGCTCACATCTTCAATCTTGGACTCAACAGATACTCCGTCCTTGGAGATCATATGTCCAAGGAATTGAACCTTGTCAAGCCAAAATTCACACTTAGAGAATTTTGCATAAAGCTGGTGGTTCTTTAGAGTTTGGAAAGTGATCCTCAAATGCTCTTTATGCTCTTTTTGGGTCTTTTGAGTAGATCAAGATATCATCAATGAACACAATGATAAACTTGTCCAAATATTCCTTGAATACTCGATTCATCAAATCCATGAAAGCTACAGGTGCATTTGTCAATCCAAATGGCTTGACTAAAAATTCATAGTGACCGTAACGTGTATAAAATGTTGACATAGGGACATCGCTTTCTTTAATCTTCAATTGGTGATAACCCAAGCGTAAGTCGATCTTAGAAAAGACTAATTCTCCTTTAAGCTGATCGAAGAGGTTGTTGATTCTTGGAAGAGGATACTTAGTCTTGATGGTCTCCTTGTTGAGCTCATGATAGTCAATGTACATCTTTAACATGCCTTCTTTCTTTTTGACGAACAAGACAGGTGCACCCCAAGGTGAGTAACTCAGACGTATGAATCCTTTGTCCAAAAGTTCTTGAAGTTGCATTTACAATTCCTTGAGTTTGGCTGGGGCCATGCGGTATGGAGATTTTGATATCGGTGTTGTGCTGGGCATCAATTCGATTTCAAATGAAATCTCATGATCAGGAGGTATTCTAGGTAAGTCTTTAGGGAGTATCTCAACAAAGTTTCTGACTACTGCCACATCTTCCGGTTTGGATCGTTTTTCTTCCGTTGTATCTATGATATTGGCTAGGTATTTAATGCATCTGTTATGTAGCATCCTTCACACCCTTAAGGAAGAAAATATCACCCTCGGCTGTTTCTCAGAAATGCTGACATATTCAAACTCTTCCGCTCCATCAGGTTTGAATGTCACTTTACATACTCGATAATCAATGTTTGCATTCTATTTTCCTAGAAAGTCCATCTCTAGGATGATGTCGTAGTCGAACAATTCTAAAATAACTAGATTAATGAACAATTCTCTATCAATAATAATTATTGGCACATAACGTAACCAATAACTTGACAACAAGGTTTGTCTAGAACGCAAGGCCGTTTTAAAGGTCTAATTGATTCTATCCCTAAATTGAGTGAGTTTCCCAGTAAACATATGTGATGCAAAGGAATGAGTTGCTCTAGAATCAAATAAAATATGTGCATCTTGGTTGGCCACAAAAAGCTGACCTGCCACCATATTCGAGGTTCCAGCTTTAACATCATTCTTGGTGTAGGCAAAAATGTGAGCATTCTGTCTTAGCGAGGCCTCCAAACTTCCCTAGTTAATCTGCAGACCCTTGACCTTGGCTTACATGTTATGGAGTTGGTCCCTTGTGACTTTAGCTGATTCTGCCCAGTCTCATTCTGCTTATTGGTATAGCAATTCCTGGCAAGGTGACCCTCCTTGCCATATAAGTAACAAGTATTTCAGCCAAGTTTGCATTCACCTAGATATTTCTTCCCATACTTGGAGCATGTAGGGTAAACGGTATTGTTCTTCTTCTGGGGATGATCCTTTTGGTTCTTGTTTTCAATGAAATTCCTCTTTCGTTTGTTATGGTTCTGATTGGAGTGATTGCCATCAAGATTAGATCTGTTTCCCTAGCTGTTTAGTTGATGCAAGATGATACTCAGCGTGTAGTGCTCTTTTGACACATTCAGCAACAGTCGTAAGCTGTCTCTCACCACTATCGATCACTACTGCTATCTTAGGGTGAAACATGTCCAACATTCGCCTAACCCTTTCATCCTTAGTTGGCACAAGGTAAGGCAAAGTCTTGCTAGTTGATCGAACTTGAGGACAGCCTCAGTTACTAACATAGACTCTTGCTTGATGTTGTTGAATTTATTCTACTGCACTTTCATAGCCATCCGATTATAGAAGTTTTCATTGAATTCATGAAGGAAATCATTCCATTTCATCTCAAGTACATTATTCCTCATTTGCACAGTTTTCCACCAATAACGAGCATCCTTCTTCATGGCATAGGAAGCACAAAACACATTTTCTTTATCCGTGAGGTCCATAAAGTTTAAGACTATTTGAAGGGAGGTTAACCATTCCTCAACCTCCAAAGGGTTGGTGGATCCTTCGAATTTTGGTGGTTTTATACATCGGAACCTCTCATACAATGGTTCTTGTCAGACCATAGGTTGGGCGGCTTGTGCTACAGGCACAGCTGGTGCTGTAGGTTGAGTTGGAACTGCTGGTGGAGGGGGTAGTTCTTGATTTTGTTGAGCAAGCTGCACGCGGAGATTCTACATTTAGCACTCCTAGTCTTCCAATCTGCGTTGTAGGTTAATGACCATTTCAGCTAGGTTTGCTTCTTGTGGTCGTCTTGCTGCTACCGCTCGAGGACTTACTATGACTCTATATATAACTCTCCCATTCAACCTAAAAAGAACCATGCTTGTTTAATATCTCGCACGTAGTTATTTTAGATTAAGCATAGTCTTATGACGTGACTTTCATTTAAACATAAATGACAGGGTTACGACCCATAAATCATGGTATATCATATCTTAAAAGTATCATGTCATAACATCACATAGTCATAAGTTCACATAATGATTAACCATGCTAGTCATAATCAGTCATAGAGAATACATAAATCATAAAGATAACACAAGCATCAGCAAATACATAAGATAGATAATATGTAAAACATCCACAAACAGTAGGTGTAATACCCAGAATTTTTACAGACTCATATATATAAAGAAATTTAAGTCCGTACTATGTGTTATGTAATACTTCTTGAAAATTATGAACATCAATGTGAAATTCATAATTTTAGTATCAGTCTATGTTTGAGTTTTCGTTTAATCAGCTATGAGACTCAATAATAAGTTTATTATGTTAAGTATGAGGTCTTTTGATGAAAGAAGTAGAATAAAGATTTATGATTTTATTCTGATCAAAGTTTGAACAGGATGATTTAAGATATGATTAAGATGGTGCTGCAGTTTAGTAAGCAGTATGGAAATTATATTGCGGTAAACCATCATTACGGATGAAGAAGTAAGAATAAGGATTGGGATCATTCCAAAAAAATTAGGAATAATATTTGGAGCAATAAGGACCAAGTAGCTTTAAGTCTTAAGAAAATCCAACACGCGGTCTAGTTAAGTACAGATAAATTCTGCACTGCAAATCAATATTCTTGGACTGTTGATAGTTATAATAGTATTGGCACTATCTAGATTGTCAAGAAATTATACTGTGTATTAGGGGGAGTACCAAACATGGCCTTACTTGCAAGCCAAGTAATTGTGGATAAATATGAATTTTTGAATTATGGAATTTATGGATTTTTCCTAACCAAAGCCTCCAACTAGAGTTGAACTAGGCCAAGTGGCCGGTTACATTGGGTGGATTGGACAACAAGGAATTAAAGATATGGAAATATTTTTTTTGTTGGTTCAAGCCAACACATGGTCGGTTGTCAAGGGATGGCTTGGAGAACAAGCAATTGGCCTTGGGGAACAAGCAATTAAGTTAGAGATAAGATTGAAAGATTTCTCTTGGCTCACAATCATGCATGGCTGGCCACCTAAGAGGATCAAAGGGAAAATATTGTGTCTTTTAAGGACCAATATGCAAATTTATGGAGAATTTTAGAAATAAAAATAATTTTGAAAATTTTGAAAATTTCCACCTATAAATAGGGGTGGTTAGTGGACTTCAGAACCTTTAGTTTCTTTTCAACTATTCATTTTTAGACTTAGAGAGAGAGAGAGAGAGAACATGGCAAGTTATGGTATGGAGGGTGGTGGAGCCAATTTTTGTCATGCAAGGTCTAGAACCACTCTTTCAAAGCCTAGAGGTATTATTCTTGAACCTCTAACTAAGATTTTCATTAAGTTTGGTTTATGGGATTTATGTGTATTTCAAGTTATGGTTTGTAAGGGTATAAGCTCAATCTTCCTATTTTTCATGTTATGGTCTTTGTATAGTTAGTATATGCTAGATCTAGGTTTAAGTGAGTTTGATTGTTAAGTTTATGCATGCATGTGATGTTATGCCCTAGAAAGCATGTGGGTATTAATTAAGTATGCCTACCTTATATTTGTGAAAATGTCCCTACATGCTTAAGAAGAAGTATGGTATGCATGAATGATGGAGAGGAGTTGTTATGATGAATTAAGAATGAATAAAACCTAAAACCCTAATTTGGTAAGGCAAGTAAGATTACCTATTTGGGTTTTGTAAGTAAGATGAACAAGTGTATGAATGATAAGAATGTACGTAACATGCTGTACGTTTGTCGTAGGCTCATGGTTGCAACCATTTGAGGTAGGGTGTGCGTAATTTTACGTAAAATCAACTAAAGTTAAAACTGCCAGTTTTCAAGTAAAACTGGGCAGTAATCTGAAAAGTCAATTTTGAGGCCTTTAGAGGCCGAATTTGGGAAAATTCAAAACTACAAAGTTGTAGAAAATGGAAAATTCTAGGGGGTAATATAGACGGTTTTAAAAATAAGGCTCCAAAAGCCTTTGTTTTCATGAAAACCCGAGCCTGGCCTGCCCAGACCCTATGAATGGCCAGGCAAGTTCAACAAGGAAAAAGAGTAGGTTAAAGGCAGAACTGAGTTTTGAGCAAACAACAAAAGTTGTAGGGTTTTTCAATATCGAAAACTTTCTTACGAAAGTTTTCTCAGATTCTAAACCAATTTAAAAATAAAACTAGATCTTAAAAACTGAGCAGGAAACAGGAAATTCCTGTACAGGATTTTCAAAACAGTGCATGAATAGGCAATTCCTGCACATGCACTGATAACTGGAATTAAGAAACTGTTTTCAATGATAGTTTTCAAAACCTGACAATTTTATTACCCTTACTCAAAAAAGTTATAGTTTTATGAAAAGATTAAAAGTTTACAAAAGATTTTTATACAATGGAAGATTTAGACAACAAATACTAGGTTTTGTTAAGAAAAGAGAAAAATAAATAAATGGGCCAAGAGCTATCTTGAAAAAATAGTAACAGAATAATGACCAACGGTAGCCGGGTAGGATACCCAAGCTAATGGGTTGGGCCTAAAGCCCATGGTTACCAATATTAACCTAATAGGGCATAACTTTAAAAATTAGGCCTTAGTAACCCAATAGGGTTTTGATCTAAATATGACTTGGGCTTATACCTAGGCTTACTAATAGTAACCTAATAAGATGCTAAGTATGATGGGGCCTTAAACCCAAAGTTCGTTAATAAATCAAACAAAATACTATTTGATAGAAATTGGGTCATGTGCCCTAGGGTTACACTTAGTAACCAAATGAGCTATCATGGTAGTGTGTGGGGGACATGTAACTAGAATTACTAATGAATGCTGGTTAAGGATACCAACATTGAATGTAATGATTTAGAGTAGGATAGGATGATTCTTATCTTACGTCCTTTTTGGAGACATGAATATAACATGTTGCTTCATCTTGTCGTACGTTAGGACAAGAGCATAGGACAACTGGTAAGTACAAACATCACCTATAATATGAAAAATAGTAAACTAGTTTCAAGCATGACTTGTTTACATGTATACTATGATGATGCCATGTTTATGTACGTGTCATGTTTTATGATGATGCCATGTTTGTATACATGCCATGTTTTAAGATAATGCCACATTTTATGATAAAGTCATGCTTTATTAATATTCCACAAGTCATTTTATGTTAGCGATCTTTATGTCATACTATATCTATGCATCATGACTAATAAGATCACAAGTAAAGAATCTTAGTCTTGGAAAAGTAACAAGACTAAGACTAAACTAAAACAAGTAAAGTGTTGTACCAACCTCCCGCCAGATCGTGGAGGATTATACATGTTTCAAGTTCAAGTTACTAAGACCTTCCACCAGATTGTGAAGGCTTACATGATTCCCAGAATTGTTAGGGACCTTACAAACCCTAACTTTCTGTGCATTGCACGCATTTGGTACGTACACAAGAGGCCCACATGTTAAATTAGAATATAAGTTCATAATGGAGCATAAGATATTCATAATCGATCATAAATGGATCATGCATAAGTTATATGATGCTTGTCATGTTTTGTGAGATCATGTTTGTACTTGTTGAGCGTAAGCTCATCAGTATATTTCGTACTGTAGGTAAAAAGCCTACAGCTTAATTGGTGGGCCATGCGTACGATGCAGCAAGGGAAGGGCGGTGTCAGATACCACTATGCAAATTTTTCCGCAAGCTCATTTGAACTGAATATGTATATATACTTAAATAAATTGTGTTATATTATATGATGTTTGAAGATTTGAATTAAATGTAAGGCAAATGTATATCTTTATATTTTAGTATGTATGCATGGAAAGTTTACCTATATGGACTAGTCTATTCATATGGTGTTTAGAGAGAAAGAAAAAAATTGTTCTTTAATTTTCAGTAAGCTTAAGTATTTAAGACCAATGTTTAGTTTAAGTAAGCATGGTAACGGCCCTACGTAGGTGGGGCCGTTATAGTAGGTAAGCTATTCGACAGTAAACTACTACACTCTATCTTCTACCAATACTCATGGACCATCGCCTCGTCATCTTCTCCTTCAGTGAAAACCTCGGTGGGGTCCTCCTCTTCTACATCAATGCGGGCATCATTGTCTTATACGGCTGCTAGTTGGTGTAGGGCTGGTGCCTCAACATGGCTGCTGGGATCCTCTGCATCCTCCAATTCCCCTATTAGAGGAGTATCTACCCTCTCTGCTCTCAGGTGCATCTCTGCGTAAATGACCTCTGAACATAAGTGATCATAATCCGGATATGGTCGGGGAAAGTAAACAAGTGCTCGTATCTCGTAGGGAACTCCCTGCCAAAACAGCTCACATGCATCCTCTTGGCGCAATTTGCAAGGGCACTTGACCAGGAGATCATCCTTAAATCAGCATTTCTACTCCTGTATGCTCTCACCATGTATAGGTGTCCATCTCGCTGCCTAAGCAAATAAGCAATGTCCTTGTGCATACGTCAAGTCAGCCATTCTTTCTTTGTAAAGGTAAGGACCTACAAACTACTCCGTAATATTGCGATGGAAATCCCTCCAACATACGAGGTTCAGGTCTAGCCTAATAGACTCCCACCAACGCCTAGAAGCACCCCTCAGCTGGATTACTGCTAGTCTTGACCATGCCTCTTGTGTTATGCCACACGATCTGCATAAGGACTCTATGTGATGTAGCCAATCTCCTCGATGAGTTTCTCCATAGTAGCGCTCTGGTCTAGCTCTCCAAAATGCAGTCGTTATTTTGGCAGCGAGCTCACTAAGAAGTGCATCTTCGGATGATGATCCTCTAATCGGTGGCATGATGATAGTACAGGGATGCCTAGCTATAAAATTAAGGTCAATAGTAACCACTAATTGTGTGTGTATATATATATATATATATTCTAACTTACTTGGACATGCATGAAACTGATGTGGAAACAATGTAAGGTATGATGGCAGGATACCGCTCTAATAACAAGTGTAACGACCTGATTTTTCGGACCGTTAGCTAGCTTACTTATTCGTATTTAATTTAGTCTTAACACTTATTTATGTTTGGTTCCAAATATACATAATCTTTTTCTTTTTTTTTTTTTAACATAAATCATATTCATACTACAAAAGTTAAATTTATTAAAATTTTTAACAGAGAAAATTGAAAACTTCAAGATAATAAATGTCTTATTCAAATTCGTATTTAGATAATATTTAAAAAGCCATACCTTCATGTAAGTTAAAAGAAAATAGTCTAAGTCTTTTTCTCGTAAAGTACTCCTACTAGTTTAGTAGTACCAAAATATTGGAACCATAGGTATAAATATAGTGGATACAAAATAATTTAAGATATCTAAATATGGAAATTAAATTCATGGCGGTATCCAAATACCTTCCTTCAATGTGTCTACACACTTTGCCAGTCCATAAAACATCTAAGTTGTGACGCCCCGACTTCCCAAGCCGGGTCCGTCACCTTGCTTGCTTAACTTAAACTTGTGGAAAAATTTGGGAAAAATTTTTTTTTTCTTTAAAACTTTATTTTTAAACCCCTCAAAACTTTATTTTAAAGCTTCCAACTTGAACTTGGACTCTCAAAATTTTAAAACTTCAAACTTGAATCTCATACTCAAGCTCATGCTTGCTTGTAGGTACTTATTTGAGTACCGAACTATCAAACCCTTCTTGAAGGCCATCATAATC